>UESW01004218.1:0-284644 GCA_900491605.1 Calamus simplicifolius | reverse complement strand
TAAACCCTATACCCTAAAACCCAAAACCCTACAACCCTAAAACCCTAAAACCTAAAACCCTAAATCCTAAACCATAAACCATAAACCCTAAAACCCTAAACCCTAAAACCTAAACCCCCTAAACCCGAAACCCGAAAACCCGAAAACCCTAAACCCGAAACCCCTAAAACCCTAAAACCCAAAACCCTAAAACCGGACCTAAACCCTAAAACCCTAAACACCTAAAGCCCGAAAGCCCTAAAACCTAAAACCCGAACCTAACCGAAACCCGAAAAAAAACCCGAAACCCGAAAACACGAAAACCCAAAACCGGAAACCCGAAACCCGAAAACCCTAAAACCGAAAACCCGAAAAAACCAAAAACCTAAAACCCAAAGACCAGAAAAAACCCTAAACCCTAAAAACCCTAAACCCTAAACAAACCTTAAACCCTTAAACCCTTAAACCTAAACCTTAAACCCTAAAACCCTAAACCTAAAACCCTAAAACCCTAAACCCTTAAACCCGAAACCTAACCCTTAAACCCTAAACCCTAAAACCCTAAACACAAAACCCTAAAAACCTAAACCTTAAACCCAAAACCCTAAAAACCCTAAACCCTAAAAACACTAAAATACCTAAATCCTAAACCCTAAACCCTTAAACCCTAAACCCTTAAACCCTTAAACCCTTAAACCCTAAACCCTTAAACCCTTAAACCCTAAACCCTTAAACCCTTAAACCCTTAACCCTAAAACCCTAAAACCCTAAACCCTAAACCCTAAAACCCTAAACACTAAACCCTAAACCCTTAAATCCTAAAACCCTAAAACCTAAAACCCTTAAAACCCAAAAAACCTAAACCCTAAACACTAAACCCTAAAAACCCTAAACCCTAAGAACCTAAACCCTAAACCCTTAAACCCTTAAACCCAAACCCTAAACCCTAAACTCTAAGAAACCCTAAACCCAAAAACCCTAAACCCTATGTTGGCCCTAAATTGATTTTGATGATTACAAAACAATTAAGTAAAGACTAATTTTATTATGAAAACTAAGATTAATGCAGGAAAGTACAGGTGCCTTACAAATGAGCCTCATCAAGCAAAACTTCATGGAAGAATGCCCAAGCCATTTTGTTCTTATAAGCTACCTGGATAGTTAACTTATTGTGCCTTGGAGCTAGCTATGTTGCTTTACTAGTTAGCTATTTTGGCTTGGTTCTGTGCCTGGCCGAATTCATGGTGAAAATGGTTAGCTTGGGAGCTAGCTTATCTCCTCTCTTAGCTAGCTTTTTTTCCTTGCTAGCTAGCTATTTTTTCCCATGCTGTAAGCCTAGCTGAACCATGCATTCTCCTAGCTAACTGGGCAGCTAGCTTGTCTTCCTTCTTAGCTAGCTGAGTTCCCTCTTTAGTTAGCTATTTTTCTCTTGCATTGTGCCTGGCCGAATGCATGTTAAAATTAGTTAGCTGGTTAGCTAGCTTATCTTCTCTCCTAGCTAGCTGAATGTATTTGATAGCTAACTACTTTTGTCTTGCCATAGGCCTAGCCGAATGCAAGGTGGAAAGAGTTAGCTAGTTAGCTAACTTGTCTCTTTTCCTAGCTAGCTGAAATTCTCTTTTAGCTAACTACTTTCTCCTGCTACAGTGCTAGTCAAATGCTTCATGGGATTAGCTAACTTATTCCCTCTCTTAGCTAGCTGGTTAGCTAGCTTGTCTTCCTTCTTAGCTAGCTAGATTCCCTCTTTAGTTAACTACTTTTTCCTTGTCATGAGTTTGGCCGAACCATATTTGAATCTAGTTAACTGGTTAGCTAGCTTATTGCCTTTGTGAGCTAATTACTTTGTTTTGGAAGCTAACTACTTTTTGCAAAAATTCTCCTTGGCCGATTGTCATCATGGAATAGTTAGCTAAGGAGCTAACTACTTTTGGCCGGTCCCCTCTCTTCAAGCCATGTGGATTCAAATTGAGTTAGCTAAAGAGCTAACTACTTTTCTCTTTATGTCAGATCCTTTTCTCAAGCCGTGTGGATGCAAAATTGAGTTAGCTAAGGAGCTAACTACTTTTCTCTTTAAGCCGTGTGGATCTATGGACAAGTTAACTGAAGCAAAGCTTCAGCTAACTACTTTTTGGGCTGCTCTCTCTCTTGGCCATGTAGTTTTTGAATATAGCTAACTAAAACTTGTTTTTAGCTAGCTTGTGGACTGAACTATCTCTCTTGGCCGTGTGTTCTTTGAATCTAGCTAATTGAAGGATGCTTTCAGCTAGCTGCTCACCACCCTGATCGATCTCTTCAGTGAAGTAGTTAACTGGAAATTACTTCCAGCCAACTACTGATATGGATTGCAAGCTTGGGCATGTTCTTTTTCTCTCTCTCTCTTCTTAATTTCTATTTTCAGCTATACTAACTTTGATCTCTTGGATTATGGCAGAGATCTTTCTTCCTTAAATGGATTCAGTGCATTCAATGCTCAAGAAAAATATCTTCAACGGTTATATTTTCTTCCCGTTCTACTTTTTATTTATTTCAAATTAGTCTAACGGATATCTTTGATATTGAAATGCTTTAAATAGCTGAGATTAGAAGGATAAAAAAAAGAGAGAAAAATCTAAGGACGAAAAAGAAGAGAAAGAAATCCAAGAAGAAAGAGCTTTTATTGCATATTTTTCTGAGTGATTGAAAGCAAGTTCCTGTGTATTGAAGTTGAGAAATCATAAAGATCATTCACTGCTCAACCATCCAAATTTATTAAAATCTTTAAGCATTCAAAGCTTCATCTACTTTGGATATCTACATTTATTGCTGAAGATTTGCTACAAAAGTTGTAAAGTATTACTTTAAATATTTGCTCAACTTAGGAGTTGTTTGTTCTTAGATATTATGAACATATTTTTTTTGTAAAAGGGTTAGATTTAACCCTTGATTTTTGTTTGGCTTTCTTGTGCCATGAAGCAAGAGGACTAGTCGGGTAAGGCTAGGAGTTGGCTGCCTTATGCCATAAAACAAGAGGACTAGCCGAGAAAGGCTAGGGGTTGTAATCGTTGTGATACGATTGAAGTAAAATTTTCAAAGAGTTTTTGAAGAGTGGACGTAGGTGCTGAGTTTGGCACCGAACCACTATAAACCTTCTTGTGTTTGTGATTGCTTACATAATTTCTGTGATATTGTTGTGTGCACTTCACTACACCGCTGCCAATTAAATTTTAATTAATGATAAAGCACATATCTGTGCAAGTAATTAATTTTTTTAAATACCCAATTCATCCTCCTCTTGAGTTGCTACATCTGGGCAACAAGTGGATCAGAGCCGCGTGCTCTTGATTTCTACAACTTTTAAATAGCTTGGAGCTAAAGATCAGTAGTAATCCAAATTGAATCTATATTGACTGAGGGACAATCAACTAATAGATCACCTTTGTTTAATGGAACAAATTACATGTATTGGAAAGCATGTATGAAAATTTTTATTCAAGCACTTGATTATGATTTATGGGGAATCATAATTAATGGACCACACACACCCACCATTAAGATTGATAATCTTGATATCCCAAAACCTGAATCGGAATGGGATGAGCAAGACAAGAAATTAGCTCAATTAAATGCAAAAGCTATGAATGTTCTTTATTGTTCTCTTGATGCAAATGAGTTTAATCGTATTTCTACTTGCCTAAAGAAATTTGGGATAGACTTGAAGTCAACCATGAGGATACTAACCAAGTCAAGGAATCCAAAATTAATATGCTTGTTCATAAATATAAATTATTTAAGATGGATTCAGCTGAAAATATCACTGATATGTTTACAAGATTTACTATATTATTAATGGACTGAAAAGTCTAAGAAAATCTTAAGATCCTTGCCTAGGTCATGGAAAACCAAAGAAGAGTTAGTTGGTAACTGCAATACAAGAAGCAAAAGACCTCAACACTTTATCACTCGAAGAGTTAGTTGGTTCTTTGATGACTCATGAGCTTCAGCAACGCCAACACATTGATGAGGATGAATCAAAGAAGAAAAGGACAATGGCATTGAAGAGTGCTACTCAAGATGATGAAAGTGAAGAAACCACTAGTGACAATGAGAAAGATGATGAAATGACACTTATCTTCAGAAAATTCAAGAAATTTATGAAGAGAAAGAAGTTTAAAAAAAGAAAATAATTTACCAAAGGGGATCACCGCAAAGAAAAGGAAAAGAGTGAACCTCCTACATGCTACGAGTGCAAAAAGCCTGGACATATCATACCAGAATGTCCACTATTAAAGAAAGGATCCAAAAGAGTTAAGAAGAAAGCAATGATGGCTACATGGAGCAACAGTGAAATCACAAGTTCAGAAGATGAAGAGAAATCTAAAGTCATCATCATCATCATCATGGCTGATGATGATGAGGTAAGTCCTAGCTTTCTAGATGATTTTACTTTTGATGAATTATATGGTGCATTTTATGAACTTGTTGATGATTTTGCAAACTTAAGTTCAAATAACAAAGATTTAAAAAATGAAATTAAGAAATCTTATTTTGAAAAAGAAAGAATTTCAAAAGACAATGAATCATTGCTAAAGGAAAACCAAGATTTGAAAAATGAAGTAGACAAACTAAAACCAATTATAGATAAATTTACTTTAAGTTCAAAAAAATTAGAAATGATATTAAATAGTCAAAGGGCTATTTACAATAGAGCTAGTCTTGGATATAATCCTTTTGAAAATCAAAAATTTTTAAAAAATATTTATGTGCATGCTGATGATTCTACTAAAATTACATGCTTTAAATATGAAAAATTAGGAAATAAAGCTTATACTTGTCACACAACAATGTGAGAAAAATATGGATTCCGAAAGGAATTATTTTAACTAACCCAAAAGGACCCAAGAAAGCTTGGGTACCTAAGAGCAAAATTTAAAATTATGTATGCAGGTGTGTCTTACTACCCGAGCAACTAAAAGACAATGGTACTTGGATAGCGGGTGCTCAAGACACATGACAGGTGATGAATCACAATTCATCACTTTGGAGGCAAAAGATGAAGGTGTTGTTACTTTCGGTGATAATGGCTAAGGAAAAATAATTGGCATTGGCAAAATAGGTATCACACCTCATACTTATATTGATAATGTCTTACTTGTGAAAGGACTGAAACACAATTTACTAAGCATTAGTCAATTATATGACAAAGAATTTAAAGTTACATTTGAATCATCATTATGCATTGTTAAAAATCCTGCTAATGAAAACATGAAATTTGTTGTCATAGGCATGGTAATGTATATATTATTAATTTAAATGATTTGCATGATCAAATATTGATTGCCTAGTTGCTACAAATGATAAAACTGATAATAGTTGGTTATGGCATCGTAGGCTAGCTCATGCAAGCATGGATTTGTTATCTAAATTAATTAAAAAGGATTTAGTGCATGGTTTGCCGAAACTCATTTTTGAAAAAGATAGGATTTGCAATGCTTGTCAATTTGGAAAACAAACCCGAATATCTTTAAATCAAAGAATTTGGTTTCAACCACTAGACCTTTGGAGCTCTTGCATATGGATTTATTTGGTCCTACAAGAACAACTAGTCTAGGAAGAAAAAGATATGGTTTTGTTATTATTGATGATTTTCTCGATTTATATAGGTTTTATTCTTAGCTAGTAAAGATGAAGCATTTCGGCATTTCAAAAATTGTTTAAAAGAATTACAAATGAAAAGAATTCTTTCGTTTTATCGATATGAAGTGATCATGGAAAAGAATTTGAAAATCAATATTTTAAAAATTTTTGTAATGAAAATGGAATTGAACATAATTTTTCTGCACCAAGAACACCCCAACAAAATGGAGTAGTAGAAAGAAAGAACATAACTTTAGAAGAAATGACCCGTACCATGTTATGTGAGAGCAATCTCCCAAAGTACTTTAGGGCTGAGGCTATCAACACTACATGCTATGTTTTAAATCGTGCATTAATTAAACATGTTTTGAAAAATACTTCGTATGAACTTTGGAAAGGAAGAAAAACCTAACATCGGTTATTTTCATATTTTTGGATGCCGTTGTTTTGTTTAAATAATGGAAAGACAAACCTTGATAAATTCAATGCTAAATCTGATGAAGGGATTTTTCTCAATTATTCTTTACATAGTAGAGCCTTTAGAGTTTTCAATAAGAAATCATTAGTAGTTGAAGAATCAATTCATGTTACTTTGATGAATCTAATGATCTTCCATTAAGAAAGAGAAAAGGTATAAATGATGCAGATGAAATTGAAGATAAACTCAAAGACATCACCTTGAAGGATAATGAGGATTCAGATACATAAAAGGTAAATGAAGAAAGCAACGCTAACCTACCAGAAGCTTCACAAGGTGTTGAAAAATTATTGAAACATAATTACCCCAACTTTATTGATTTTGATGATTTCCAAAAGCCATGAGTACCTTAAAGAATACAATGTGTTTATTTATCAAAAACCTTGAGCTTATTCAAATTGAAAGGAATGAACTATCAATGGTTATATTCAATGAGTTTTGAAACCGTTAGAAAAAGGAGTTTCAAGTTCTATGCTTAAAAGATTCAAAAAGGAATTTTTATACATTATAATTCAATCGATGAATTCTTGAAACATGTCTTGAATACATGATAAACGTCATATTTAATGTATTCAAGTCAAACTCATAGTCTATCCCAAACTTCTTTATTTAACAGCAAGTAGACCAGATATCATGTTTTCAGTATGTTTATGTGCTAGATTTCAATCTGAACCTAAAGAATCACATTTAATAGCTGTTAAAAGAATTTTAAGATATCTAAATGGAACTAAAAATGTAGGTTTATGGTATTCTAGAGACTCTACATTAAACCTAATTGCATATTCAGATTCTGATTATGCTGGATGTAAATTAGATAGAAAAAGCACAAGTGGTGCATGCCAATTCTTAGGTAGTAACTTAATCACATGGTTTAGCAAAAAGCAAAATTCAGTTGCATTATCAACTACTGAAGCTGAATATGTAGCAGCTGGAAGTTGCTGTGCGCAAATCCTATGGATTAAGCGACAACTTGAAGACTATGGTATCACACTTAATAAAACTCCCATAAGATGTGATAACACTAGCGCAATCAACTTAACTAAAAATCCGATTCAACACTCAAGAACAAACACATAGAAATTAGATATCATTTTATAAGGGAACATGTAGCTAATGATGAAATTTGTTTAGATTATGTAAACACTGAAGAACAATTAGCTGACATATTCACTAAACCTTTAAATGAAGAAAGATTTTGTTATCTTAGAGGAGAGTTAGGAATTTGTAATCCTTTTGAATAAATTTTGAAACCTCTAAGGAAATATATCTAGAATTCTTTCAAATTCTCAAAATCTTAAGGAAATTTATCTAGAACTCATATCAATTTGATCTCTCAAAGTCCATGATTTTTAATCATACTCAAAGATCAAATTCCGGACTCTATTCGGATTCTCTGAATCTTAATCTATTTTTCTCTGAAATTGTCTGGGAGCCGACTCGAGAGTATCGGAGTCGACTCGAGTTTCTGCTGAAACTCAGGAGTCGACCCCTCCTCTGAGCGAGTCGACTCGAGATCGTGTCCGTGCTCTGTGACTAGTCGGGAGCCGACTCCACACTTTGCGCGAGTCGACTCGACGTGGTCCCAGTCGATTATTTAGGGCACGAGTCGACCCGACGGACATTTCATCCTTTCCAAATCTTTCCAAATCCTCTCCAAAACTTTCCCAAAACCCTCCAAACCTCAAATAACCTCTGATTAACCAATCCTTCAAGATCAATGGCACCCAAAACCCGAGGAGCTAGCTCGAGTGGCGCCGGTTTGAAGAGAAAGAGGACCGTTCGACGACCCGTCCGCGAGCCGTCTACGGATTCATCCTCCACCCCTTCTGCTAGTGATCCTCCTGCTCCAGCTCCTACCCTTCAGGTAGATCTTCTAGCCAGTAGGATTGTCACCACAGGAAGAAAGGTTGATTTTGAATTGTTTGAGAATGAAGGATTCATAATTGGTAGACAACTAATTGAGATGGGATTTGAGTATATTTGTTCATTGGACTGTCCCACCTACCCTGCTCTAGTTAAAGAGTTTTACAAGAATTTGACCAGAGGAGATGATGGCTTGGTGAGCAAGGTTAGAGGCATTGGTCTGAACATTACATCCTCTATTCTATCTAGATTATTGAAATTACCCTTGTCTGGACCATCTACATTTGCCCCAGAAGATAGATCTCCAGCCCTCTCTAGGCTATGAACAGAAATTTTGAAGGATTTGAAGAAGTGTTTGCTAGTCAACTGCCTTTGGAATTAAGACTACTCCACAACATTTGCAGCAGGATTTTGTTTCCCAAAACCGGCAGATTCGACTATGTTTCTGAGCGAGATATTTTTGTTATGGATGCTGTTGTTTCTGGGAAACCCATCAATCTACCTAGGATGATAATTTGGTATATTGCAGATTGTGGCGGGAAAAAGAAATCGAGTTTGCCCTATGGCATGGTTTTAACTAAATTATTTCAAGCCAAGGGATTGTTTTTGATGATTGTGAGCCAAAGAAGGAGTTAAGACATACAGATTTTTATACTTTGGCCACTATTCATCGCATGGGGTTTGTTAAGAAAAATGGAATTGGGAGAGAAAGAATGTTACTGAGGACAGAGATAGAGCAGAGGCCCCCAGACCTTCTATGAGACATTCATCACCTGAGCCTCCTCAGTGCTCGTCTGTTCCAGAGTCTGTTCCTGCTCCTGCTTCTGATTCTACCCCTGCTCCTACTGTTGCTCCTGCTCAGTCTTCTACATTTCATCTGGTAGTTTTCTGATACACAGTTAGATCAGCTTCGGTCATTATTCAAGTCTGAGATAGTGAGCATGAAAAGATTGAAAGAAGAATTTAATGAAAAGTATATGAACTTAAAAGAAGCCTTATATTCACTCAGTGATCGGGTTGCATCGATTGAGTCTACTCTCAGTTCATCTACCAGTTCCTTAAGTGAAGACTTAAAGAATATCTTTGGAGAACTTAAGGATATCTGCGGTGACTCGGAGACATACTCCCAATGCAACGCCGAGCTTCAAGAAAAATTACATCTGCTTGTACTTTTGTTGACAATAAGCTCAAAGACTATGTTAGACTTCAATGTGAAGGGATGAAGCAGATTGTTGATCACTTGAATAGAATTACTAGAAGAAATTTTTAAGTTTTCATGTAATCTCTTTTGATGTAATGAAATCAAGTTTACTTTCAATGCAATGAGCAAGTTTACATTTTCATGTACTTTCATTTTGAAGTAATGAGAAAGTTTGATGCATTACTTTTGTCTATTTCAATTGTAAGTATCCTTGAATACTTTGAATGATTATCTTCAATTGATAAGTTAAATAGAAAAAGATAAAGAATTATTGATATTAAACTTCCTAACCTTTTTGTTGATTACAAAAAAGGGGGAGAGTTTTTATTCAATCGTATATGCCTTGCCTTCAATTCAATCAAAGTTTAATTTTGAAAGAGGAAGAGCATAAGGGGAAGAGATAAATTGAATTTCATAAAGAAAATGCTTAAGTTTCTGATTTTGAAAAATTTTGAATGATTTATAAAATTAAGGTTCATAGGGGGAGCTACCTCATTGAGGGGGAGCCTTTCCATGAACACAATAGTTGATTTTGGAATCACAAATTTTTTAATTTTATAATGCATATACTCAATGTTTTTGTCATCATCAAAAAGGGGGAGATTGTTGAGAAATTATTGAAACATAATTGCCCCAACTTTATTGATTTTGATGATTTCCAAAAGCCATGAGTACCTTAAAGAATACAATGTGTTTATTTATCAAAAACCTTGAGCTTATTCAAATTGAAAGGAATGAACTATCAATGGTTATATCAATGAGTTTTGAATCTATTAGAAAAAGGAGTTTCAAGTTCTATGCTTAAAAGATTTCAAAAAGGAATTTTTATACATTATAATTCAATCGATGAATTCTTGAAACATGTCTTGAATCCATGATAAACGTCATATTTAATGTATTCAAGTCAAATTTATATTTAAATTTAATTGGGACAAGTTTTAAAGTCTATCAGAACATTTTTCTGATTTTTGTATCGGTCCCGAGCCGACTCAAGGGTTTCCGAGTCGACTCCCAAATTGTCTGATTTTCTCGAGCCGACTCTTGTCTGTGCGAGCCGACTCCGCTCAAACAACAGAACCCATGTTTTTTGAGCACTTCTCGAGTCGACTCCCCATTTTCCTCGAGTCGACTCCCGACTTTCAGGAGCCGACACTTTAGTTTTCGCGAGTCGACCCTTCAATGTTTTAAAATGTTTCTATTTTTGGTAATCGACTTCGAGCCGACTCCCACAAAGCTCGAGTCGACTCCGCGAATTCTGGGCGCGATTTTTAACGATGACACATCAGCCCCAACGGTAAGATTTTTGAATAACGGCTATTTTTCCTTGTCTCTAACGGATATATTTTTGCAGATTCTATAAATAGAGAAGCTCTTTTCAAATCAAAAGACCAGAAAAAGATAGATTTTGAAAATCAAAGAAGAAAAGAATATCATTTGAAAAGAGGGAAAAACAGAGCATATTGAAAATCATTTAGCTCAAAGGAGAGAGATTCAAAAGGAGTGAAATCCAAGAGGAAGTTCGTCTACTCCTTCTCATCAATCCACAAGAGCAAAGAAAATCCACAAGCATTTCAAAGGTCAAATCGGAGGATTTTCAAAAGAGAAAAAGCTTCATCTCAACTCCAAAGTCTTCAACGGTCAAGAATCTTGCTGAGGCGTGATTCAACGTTTCAAGAGGAGTTGAAGAGAAGAAGGAAGAAAGCCCAAGCCTCTACCATCTGCAATACATTCAGGCTTTTCTAACCTTATATTATTTTGTACTTCATTTGTATATTTGCTCAAGGGGAGCATTTTATTGTTCAAACACTCTATTCTATTTGTTTGCTGTTTCAATCAGTGGATTGAATCAGTGGAGGTTGGTATACCTCGTACAAGCCGGAGTGCTTGTGTTGGGTTAGTTGTGAGCCCAATAAAAACAACGTGTAGGGTTTTGTGCTGGTAAGCCCGAGTTAAAACCAGCTGGGTTCGTTGTGCACCCGGTAAAACAACAAGTTTGAGTTGTGAGCTTGGAAAACAACTCGGCTGTAATCTAGAGAGATTATAGTGTGGACCCAAGTGAATCTTGGGAGTGGACGTAGGTGTTGATTGCACCGAACCACTATAAAATTATCTTGTGTTTGCCGTGCCATATTTTCTCTTTCTCTATCTCTTTATATTTGCTTGTGCATTGCTTATTAGTTAGCCTCTCACTTGCACATCTTGCTAACTAATCAATTAAAGTTAAAAAGACTTAAATTTTTAAGAACCCAATTCACCCCCCCCCCCCCCCCCCTTTTGGGTTGCCATCTGGGCCAACACAAGGTAATGATGAATTAGAGAGAGGATGGATGTACGTTCACAGTCACCCTAATGATCAAATCATAGGTGATCCATCTCAAGGTATTAGAACTAGATCTTCATTTAGAAATACTTTATCTAAAATTGAACCTAAATGCTATGATGATGCTAAAAATGATGCTGATTGGATAAATGCCATGCATGAGGAACTTCACCAATTTGAAAGAAATAATGTATGGACTCTTACTGAAAGGCCTCATGATCATCAAATTATTGGAACTAAATGGTTTTTTAGAAACAAATTGGATGAACATGGTAATATAATTAGAAATAAAGCAAGATTAGTAGCTAAAGGTTATAATCAAGAAGAATGTATTGATTTTGATGAAACTTATGCCCCAGTTGCTGCTAGACTAGAAGCTATTAGATTACTTCTTGCTTATGCCTGCTTTATGAATTTTAAACTGTATCAAATGGATGTTAAAAGTGCTTTCTTAAATGGATAACATTGCTGAACAAGTTTTTGTGGAATAGCCATCCGGCTTTGAAAATCACTTGTTTCCAAACCACGTATTTAAGTTGAACAAAGCTTTGTACGGTTTGAAACAAGCGCCCCTGGCTTGGTACGAGAGATTAAGTAAATTCTTGATCAGTAATGACTTCATTCGAGGAAACATGGATACAACTTTATTTATTAAAAGATAAAATGAAGATATATTAATTATTCAAATCTATGTAGATGATATCATTTTTGGTGCCACTAATGATTTTTTATGCGAGGACTTTGCAAAGCTTATGCAGGGGGAGTTCGAGATAAGCATGATGGGATAACTAAATTATTTCCTCAGACTTCAGATCAAACAAAGCAAAGATGGGATCTTCATAAGCCAATCAAGTACATCAAGGAGATGATCAAAAAGTTTGGCATGGAGACATCTAAAAGTATCGGTACCCTTATGAGCTCATCTTGTAGACTTGAATCATATAATGCTGAAAAATCGGTTGATTTAAAACTTTATAGAAGCATGATAGGATCATTATTATATTTAACTGCCAGTAGACCTGATATCCTATTCAGTGTTTGTATGTGTGCCAGATATCAAGCCAATCCTAAAGAATCACACTTGCTTGTTGTTAAAAGGATATTTAAATACTTAAATGGAACTATGAATTAGGACTTTGGTATGACAAACAATCTAGCATTGACTTAATATGATACACAGATTCAGATTTTGCTAGATGTAAATTAGATAGAAAATCAACTAGTGGAACTTGCCAATTTCTAGGTGTTAACTTAATCTCTTGGTTTAGCAAAAAGCAAAGTTCAGTAGCATTGTCTATGGCCAAGGCCAAATACATTGCAGCTAGAAGTTGCTGTGCTCAAATCTTATGGATTAAGCAGCAGTTAGAAAACTATGGCATCAAACAAAGGGCATACCAATAAAATGTGATAACACTAGTGCAATTAGTTTAACTAAAAATCCTATCCAACACTCTAGAACTAAATATATAGAAATTAGACATCACTTCATTAGGGATCATATAAATAATGGTAATGTTGTAATTAAATTTTTAGGTACTAAAAATCAACTTGCTGATATTTTTACTAAATCACTTAATGAATCTAAATTTTATGAAATTAGAAGAGAACTTGGTATAATTGATCCATCTATTTAATGAGTTATTTTGTGTAATTATTTTCATGGTACTTGACATTATGTTTGAAAATCATGTTATCATGTGTTGCATGACATCTCTTGATTTTTTTTTTCAATCAAATCCATTCATGAACCATCTTTTTGAGTACAATGCTCTTGTCCTTTAGTGAGTCAATTAGCTGGGAAGTTAACCACTTTAATGTATTCCTTGCCACATGAAACCTTTTCATATTCACTCCACACCAACCTGGCCACTTCCCTCTTTCATTTTATTTTTAAGTCAGTTAACTGACCAGGCAACTAGAGAACAATTCTCCAACCACCTGATCAGTCAACTACTTTTGGATTTCCTATATAAGACATCTTCCAACCAGTCCATCTCACTTCTTCAACATATCCTCCCTTCTTTCAAACAGTCTTCTTCTCCATTCAAACCGGCTCTTCTCTTGGAGCATCACTTCCAATTGGACTTGACTCAGGTTTGATCTAAGTTTGATCCAATCCGAACTTAGAGCAACATTCCAAATTCAAATTGATTTAGCCTTGATTTGGCCCGATCTTGTAGCAACGCTCCAGCTTTAAATTCATTTAGCTTGATGTAGGTTAGATCTAGTCCAATCATGGAGTAATGCTTCGATTGAACTTGATTTTAGTTTGATTTAAAGCAATGCTCTAGATCGAACTTGATTCGGGTTTGATTTAAGTTTCATTAACCCAATCCTGAAGCAACATTCATGATTGGAGTTGATTGAAAAAAGATCAAAGTTTGATCTAGGCTGATCATATTATCATGTTTTAGATTGAAATTGATTCGGGTTTGATCTTATTTGATCTAAACTAATCATGGAGTGACACTCTAAATTGAACTCGATTCGGTTTGATCTAACTTGATCTTGGAACAATGCTCCTAATTTAACTTGATTCAGGTTCGATCATAGTTTGATCTAACTTGATCTCGAAGCAATGCTTCATATTATTATACTTAATTTGGGCTCCATCTTGGTTTAAACTAACCCGATCTTGAAGCAACACTCTAAAATAGACTTGATTTAGGTTTGTTGTTTTATCAAACCCGATTTTAGGGCAACGCTTTAGATTTGATCTGATTCGGTTTTAATCTAAGTTTGATCAAACCCAATCTTAGTGCAATGCTCTCGATTAAACTTGATTTGGGTATTATCTTTAATTCATCGAGCCTACCTAATCTTGGAGCAACACTCAAAATTGGACTTGATTAATGTTTGATCTAACCTGATCATGCAGCATCACTCCATATTGAACTTGAGAGCAATCCAACCCGACCTTAGAGAAATGCTCCATATCGAACTTTATTTGGGTTTGACCTAAGTTTGATCCGACCTTATCTTGGAACAATGCATTAAATTGCATTTGATTCATATTTGATTTGAGTCTGAACCAAATCAATCTTGGAGGAATGCAGCATATTTCACTTAATTCGAGAGATTGATATAAGTTTGATCCAATACGATCTTTGAGGAATGCTCTACATTGGACTTGATTTGGGTTTTGATCTTGCTTTGATCAAGCTCGATCTAAGATCAAGGCTCGATATTGAACTTAATTCCGATTTGATCAAAGTTTAGTTGAATCCGATCTTAGAGCAATGTTACATATTTGATTTGTTCCAGGTTTGATTTGAGTTTAATCCACCCTTATCTTAGAGCAATGCTTTAAATTGAACTTGATTGGGGTTTGATCGAAGTTTGATTGAATTCGATCTAACAATAGAATCCAGATTGGACTTGATTCGGGTTTGATATAAGTTTGATCCAACTCGATCCTCGAGCAACGCTCTCGATTTGACTTGATTTGGGTTTGATCTATATTAATCCAACCTTTTCTTAGAGCAATGCTGCGAATTAGACTTGATTCATGTGGATCTAATTTGATCTAACCTGGTCTTGTTGCAATGCTTTGGATTGGACTTATTTTGGAATTTGATCTAAGTTTGGCTCGACCCGATCTTGGAGCATCACTTCCAATTGGACTTGACTCAGGTTTGATCTAAGTTTGATCCAATCCGAACTTAGAGCAACATTCCAAATTCAAATTGATTTAGCCTTGATTTGGCCCGATCTTGTAGCAACGCTCCAGATTGAACTTCATTTAGCTTGATGTAGGTTAGATCTAGTCCAATCATGGAGTAATGCTTCGATTGAACTTGATTTTAGTTTGATTTAAAGCAATGCTCTAGATCGAACTTGATTCGGGTTTGATTTAAGTTTCATTAACCCAATCCTGAAGCAACATTCATGATTGGAGTTGATTGAAAAGAGATCAAAGTTTGATCTAGGCTGATCATATTATAATGTTTTAGATTGAAATTGATTCGGGTTTGATCTTATTTGATCTAAACTAATCATGGAGTGACACTCTAAATTGAACTCGATTCGGGTTTGATCTAACTTGATCTTGGAACAATGCTCCTAATTTAACTTGATTCAGGTTCGATCATAGTTTGATCTAACTTGATCTCGAAGCAATGCTTCATATTATACTTAATTTGGGCTCCATCTTGGTTTAAACTAACCCGATCTTGAAGCAACACTCTAAAATAGACTTGATTTAGGTTTGTTGTTTTATCAAACCCGATTTTAGGGCAACGCTTTAGATTTGATCTGATTCGGTTTTAATCTAAGTTTGATCAAACCCAATCTTAGTGCAATGCTCTCGATTAAACTTGATTTGGGTATTATCTTTATTTCATCGAGCCTACCTAATCTTGGAGCAACACTCAAAATTGGACTTGATTAATGTTTGATCTAACCTGATCATGCAGCATCACTCCATATTGAACTTGATTCATCTTAGAGCAATCCAACCCGACCTTAGAGAAATGCTCCATATCGAACTTTATTTGGGTTTGACCTAAGTTTGATCCGACCTTATCTTGGAACAATGCATTAAATTGCATTTGATTCATATTTGATTTGAGTCTGAACCAAATCAATCTTGGAGGAATGCAGCATATTTCACTTAATTCGAGAGATTGATATAAGTTTGATCCAATACGATCTTTGAGGAATGCTCTACATTGGACTTGATTTGGGTTTTGATCTTGCTTTGATCAAGCTCAATCTAAGATCAAGGCTCGATATTGAACTTAATTCCGATTTGATCAAAGTTTAGTCGAATCCGATCTTAGAGCAATGTTACATATTTGATTTGTTCCAGGTTTGATTTGATTTGAGTTTAATCCACCCTTATCTTAGAGCAATGCTTTAAATTGAACTTGATTGGGGTTTGATCGAAGTTTGATTGAATTCGATCTAACAATAGAATCCAGATTGGACTTGATTCGGGTTTGATATAAGTTTGATCCAACTCGATCCTCGAGCAACGCTCTCGATTTGACTTGATTTGGGTTTGATCTATATTAATCCAACCTTTTCTTAGAGCAATGCTGCGAATTAGACTTGATTCATGTGGATCTAATTTGATCTAACCTGGTCTTGTTGCAATGCTTTGGATTGGACTTATTTTGGAATTTGATCTAAGTTTGGCTCGACCCGATCTTGGAGCATCACTTCCAATTGGACTTGACTCAGGTTTGATCTAAGTTTGATCCAATCCGAACTTAGAGCAACATTCCAAATTCAAATTGATTTAGCCTTGATTTGGCCCGATCTTGTAGCAACGCTCCAGATTGAACTTCATTTAGCTTGATGTAGGTTAGATCTAGTCCAATCATGGAGTAATGCTTCGATTGAACTTGATTTTAGTTTGATTTAAAGCAATGCTCTAGATCGAACTTGATTCGGGTTTGATTTAAGTTTCATTAACCCAATCCTGAAGCAACATTCATGATTGGAGTTGATTGAAAAGAGATCAAAGTTTGATCTAGGCTGATCATATTATAATGTTTTAGATTGAAATTGATTCGGGTTTGATCTTATTTGATCTAAACTAATCATGGAGTGACACTCTAAATTGAACTCGATTCGGGTTTGATCTAACTTGATCTTGGAACAATGCTCCTAATTTAACTTGATTCAGGTTCGATCATAGTTTGATCTAACTTGATCTCGAAGCAATGCTTCATTATTATACTTAATTTGGGCTCCATCTTGGTTTAAACTAACCCGATCTTGAAGCAACACTCTAAAATAGACTTGATTTAGGTTTGTTGTTTTATCAAACCCGATTTTAGGGCAACGCTTTAGATTTGATCTGATTCGGTTTTAATCTAAGTTTGATCAAACCCAATCTTAGTGCAATGCTCTCGATTAAACTTGATTTGGGTATTATCTTTATTTCATCGAGCCTACCCTAATCTTGGAGCAACACTCAAAATTGGACTTGATTAATGTTTGATCTAACCTGATCATGCAGCATCACTCCATATTGAACTTGATTCATCTTAGAGCAATCCAACCCGACCTTAGAGAAATGCTCCATATCGAACTTTATTTGGGTTTGACCTAAGTTTGATCCGACCTTATCTTGGAACAATGCATTTAAATTGCATTTGATTCATATTTGATTTGAGTCTGAACCAAATCAATCTTGGAGGAATGCAGCATATTTCACTTAATTCGAGATTGATATAAGTTTGATCCAATACGATCTTTGAGGAATGCTCTACATTGGACTTGATTTGGGTTTTGATCTTGCTTTGATCAAGCTCATCTAAGATCAAGGCTCGATATTGAACTTAATTCCGATTTGATCAAAGTTTAGTCGAATCCGATCTTAGAGCAATGTTACATATTTGATTTGTTCCAGGTTTGATTTGAGTTTAATCCACCCTTATCTTAGAGCAATGCTTTAAATTGAACTTGATTGGGGTTTGATCGAAGTTGATTGAATTCGATCTAACAATAGAATCCAGATTGGACTTGATTTGGGTTTGATATAAGTTTGATCCAACTCGATCCTCGAGCAACGCTCTCGATTTGACTTGATTTGGGTTTGATCTATATTAATCCAACAACCTTTTCTTAGAGCAGTGCTGCGAATTAGACTTGATTCATGTGGATCTAATTTGATCTAACCTGGTCTTGTTGCAATGCTTTGGATTGGACTTATTTTGGAATTTGATCTAAGTTTGGCTCGACCCGATCTTGGAGCATCACTTCCAATTGGACTTGACTCAGGTTTGATCTAAGTTTGATCCAATCCGAACTTAGAGCAACATTCCAAATTCAAATTGATTTAGCCTTGATTTGGCCCGATCTTGTAGCAACGCTCCAGATTGAACTTCATTTAGCTTGATGTAGGTTAGATCTAGTCCAATCATGGAGTAATGCTTCGATTGAACTTGATTTTAGTTTGATTTAAAGCAATGCTCTAGATCGAACTTGATTCGGGTTTGATTTAAGTTTCATTAACCCAATCCTGAAGCAACATTCATGATTGGAGTTGATTGAAAAGAGATCAAAGTTTGATCTAGGCTGATCATATTATAATGTTTTAGATTGAAATTGATTCGGGTTTGATCTTATTTGATCTAAACTAATCATGGAGTGACACTCTAAATTGAACTCGATTCGGATTTGATCTAACTTGATCTTGGAACAATGCTCCTAATTTAACTTGATCTTGAAGCAATGCTTCATATTATACTTAATTTGGGCTCCATCTTGGTTTAAACTAACCCGATCTTGAAGCAACACTCTAAAATAGACTTGATTTAGGTTTGTTGTTTTATCAAACCCGATTTTAGGGCAACGCTTTAGATTTGATCTGATTCGGTTTTAATCTAAGTTTGATCAAACCCAATCTTAGTGCAACGCTCTCGATTAAACTTGATTTGGGTATTATCTTTATTTCATCGAGCCTACCTAATCTTGGAGCAACACTCAAAATTGGACTTGATTAATGTTTGATCTAACCTGATCATGCAGCATCACTCCATATTGAACTTGATTCATCCTAGAGCAATCCAACCCGACCTTAGAGAAATGCTCCATATCGAACTTTATTTGGGTTTGACCTAAGTTTGATCCGACCTTATCTTGGAACAATGCATTTAAATTGCATTTGATTCATATTTGATTTGAGTCTGAACCAAATCAATCTTGGAGGAATGCAACATATTTCACTTAATTCGAGATTGATATAAGTTTGATCCAATACGATCTTTGAGGAATGCTCTACATTGGACTTGATTTGGGTTTTGATCTTGCTTTGATCAAGCTCATCTAAGATCAAGGCTCGATATTGAACTTAATTCCGATTTGATCAAAGTTTAGTCGAATCCGATCTTAGAGCAATGTTACATATTTGATTTGTTCCAGGTTTGATTTGAGTTTAATCCACCCTTATCTTAGAGCAATGCTTTAAATTGAACTTGATTGGGGTTTGATCGAAGTTTGATTGAATTCGATCTAACAATAGAATCCAGATTGGACTTGATTCGGGTTTGATATAAGTTTGATCCAACTCGATCCTCGAGCAACGCTCTCGATTTGACTTGATTTGGGTTTGATATATATTAATCCAACCTTTTCTTAGAGCAATGCTGCGAATTAGACTTGATTCATGTGGATCTAATTTGATCTAACCTGGTCTTGTTGCAATGCTTTGGATTGGACTTATTTTGGAATTTGATCTAAGTTTGGCTCGACCCGATCTTGGAGCATCACTTCCAATTGGACTTGACTCAGGTTTGATCTAAGTTTGATCCAATCCGAACTTAGAGCAACATTCCAAATTCAAATTGATTTAGCCTTGATTTGGCCCGATCTTGTAGCAACGCTCCAGATTGAACTTCATTTAGCTTGATGTAGGTTAGATCTAGTCCAATCATGGAGTAATGCTTCGATTGAACTTGATTTTAGTTTGATTTAAAGCCTCTAGATCGAACTTGATTCGGGTTTGATTTAAGTTTCATTAACCCAATCCTGAAGCAACATGGAATGACACTCTAAATTGAACTTGATTCGGGTTTGATCTAACTTGATCTTGGAACAATGCTCCTAATTTAACTTGATTCAGGTTTGATCTAACTTGATCTCGAAGCAATGCTTCATATTATTACTTAATTTGGGCTCCATCTTGGTTTAAACTAACCCGATCTTGAAGCAACACTCTAAAATAGACTTGATTTAGGTTTGTTGTTTTATCAAACCCAATTTTAGGGCAACGCTTTAGATTTGATCTGATTCGGTTTTAATCTAGTTTGATCAAACCCAATCTCAGTGCAACGCTCTCGATTAAACTTGATTTGGGTATTATCTTTATTTCATCGAGCCTACCCTAATCTTGGAGCAACACTCAAAATTGAACTTGATCAATGTTTGATCTAACCTGATCATGCAGCATCACTCCATATTGAACTTGATTCATCTTAGAGCAATCCAACCCGACCTTAGAGAAATGCTCCATATCGAACTTTATTTGGGTTTGACCTAAGTTTGATCCGACCTTATCTTGGAACAATGCATTTAAATTGCATTTGATTCATATTTGTTTGAGTCTGAACCAAATCAATCTTGGAGGAATGCAGCATATTTCACTTAATTCGAGAGATTGATATAAGTTTGATCCAATACGATCTTTGAGGAATGCTCTACATTGGACTTGATTTGGGTTTTGATCTTGCTTTGATCAAGCTCGATCTAAGATCAAGGCTCGATATTGAACTTAATTCCGATTTGATCAAAGTTTAGTCGAATCCGATCTTAGAGCAATGTTACATATTTGATTTGTTCCAGGTTTGATTTGAGTTTAATCCACCCTTATCTTAGAGCAATGCTTTAAATTGAACTTGATTGGGGTTTGATCGAAGTTTGATTGAATTCGATCTAACAATAGAATCCAGATTGGACTTGATTCGGGTTTGATATAAGTTTGATCCAACTCGATCCTCGAGCAACGCTCTCGATTTGACTTGATTTGGGTTTGATCTATATTAATCCAACAACCTTTTCTTAGAGCAATGCTGCGAATTAGACTTGATTCATGTGGATCTAATTTGATCTAACCTGGTCTTGTTGCAATGCTTTGGATTGGACTTATTTTGGAATTTGATCTAAGTTTGGCTCGACCCGATCTTGGAGCATCACTTCCAATTGGACTTGACTCAGGTTTGATCTAAGTTTGATCCAATCCGAACTTAGAGCAACATTCCAATTCAAATTGATTTAGCCTTGATTTGGCCCGATCTTGTAGCAACGCTCCAGATTGAACTTCATTTAGCTTGATGTAGGTTAGATCTAGTCCAATCATGGAGTAATGCTTCGATTGAACTTGATTTTAGTTTGATTTAAAGCAATGCTCTAGATCGAACTTGATTCGGGTTTGATTTAAGTTTCATTAACCCAATCCTGAAGCAACATTCATGATTGGAGTTGATTGAAAAGAGATCAAAGTTTGATCTAGGCTGATCATATTATAATGTTTTAGATTGAAATTGATTCGGGTTTGATCTTATTTGATCTAAACTAATCATGGAGTGACACTCTAAATTGAACTCGATTCGGGTTTGATCTAACTTGATCTTGGAACAATGCTCCTAATTTAACTTGATTCAGGTTCGATCTAACTTGATCTCGAAGCAATGCTTCATATTATACTTAATTTGGGCTCCATCTTGGTTTAAACTAACCCGATCTTGAAGCAACACTCTAAAATAGACTTGATTTAGGTTTGTTGTTTTATCAAACCCGATTTTAGGGCAACGCTTTAGATTTGATCTGATTCGGTTTTAATCTAAGTTTGATCAAACCCAATCTTAGTGCAATGCTCTCGATTAAACTTGATTTGGGTATTATCTTTATTTCATCGAGCCTACCTAATCTTGGAGCAACACTCAAAATTGGACTTGATTAATGTTTGATCTAACCTGATCATGCAGCATCACTCCATATTGAACTTGATTCATCCTAGAGCAATCCAACCCGACCTTAGAGAAATGCTCCATATCGAACTTTATTTGGGTTTGACCTAAGTTTGATCCGACCTTATCTTGGAACAATGCATTAAATTGCATTTGATTCATATTTGATTTGAGTCTGAACCAAATCAATCTTGGAGGAATGCAGCATATTTCACTTAATTCGAGATTGATATAAGTTTGATCCAATACGATCTTTGAGGAATGCTCTACATTGGACTTGATTTGGGTTTTGATCTTGCTTTGATCAAGCTCGATCTAAGATCAAGGCTCGATATTGAACTTAATTCCGATTTGATCAAAGTTTAGTCGAATCCGATCTTAGAGCAATGTTACATATTTGATTTGTTCCAGGTTTGATTTGAGTTTAATCCACCCTTATCTTAGAGCAATGCTTTAAATTGAACTTGATTGGGGTTTGATCGAAGTTTGATTGAATTCGATCTAACAATAGAATCCAGATTGGACTTGATTCGGGTTTGATATAAGTTTGATCCAACTCGATCCTCGAGCAACGCTCTCGATTTGACTTGATTTGGGTTTGATCTATATTAATCCAACAACCTTTTCTTAGAGCAATGCTGCGAATTAGACTTGATTCATGTGGATCTAATTTGATCTAACCTGGTCTTGTTGCAATGCTTTGGATTGGACTTATTTTGGAATTTGATCTAAGTTTGGCTCGACCCGATCTTGGAGCATCACTTCCAATTGGACTTGACTCAGGTTTGATCTAAGTTTGATCCAATCCGAACTTAGAGCAACATTCCAAATTCAAATTGATTTAGCCTTGATTTGGCCCGATCTTGTAGCAACGCTCCAGATTGAACTTCATTTAGCTTGATGTAGGTTAGATCTAGTCCAATCATGGAGTAATGCTTCGATTGAACTTGATTTTAGTTTGATTTAAAGCAATGCTCTAGATCGAACTTGATTCGGGTTTGATTTAAGTTTCATTAACCCAATCCTGAAGCAACATTCATGATTGGAGTTGATTGAAAAGAGATCAAAGTTTGATCTAGGCTGATCATATTATAATGTTTTAGATTGAAATTGATTCGGGTTTGATCTTATTTGATCTAAACTAATCATGGAGTGACACTCTAAATTGAACTCGATTCGGGTTTGATCTAACTTGATCTTGGAACAATGCTCCTAATTTAACTTGATTCAGGTTCGATCATAGTTTGATCTAACTTGATCTCGAAGCAATGCTTCATATTATACTTAATTTGGGCTCCATCTTGGTTTAAACTAACCCGATCTTGAAGCAACACTCTAAAATAGACTTGATTTAGGTTTGTTGTTTTATCAAACCCGATTTTAGGGCAACGCTTTAGATTTGATCTGATTCGGTTTTAATCTAAGTTTGATCAAACCCAATCTTAGTGCAATGCTCTCGATTAAACTTGATTTGGGTATTATCTTTATTTCATCGAGCCTACCTAATCTTGGAGCAACACTCAAAATTGGACTTGATTAATGTTTGATCTAACCTGATCATGCAGCATCACTCCATATTGAACTTGATTCATCTTAGAGCAATCCAACCCGACCTTAGAGAAATGCTCTCCATATCGAACTTTATTTGGGTTTGACCTAAGTTTGATCCGACCTTATCTTGGAACAATGCATTAAATTGCATTTGATTCATATTTGATTTGAGTCTGAACCAAATCAATCTTGGAGGAATGCAGCATATTTCACTTAATTCGAGATTGATATAAGTTTGATCCAATACGATCTTTGAGGAATGCTCTACATTGGACTTGATTTGGGTTTTGATCTTGCTTTGATCAAGCTCATCTAAGATCAAGGCTCGATATTGAACTTAATTCCGATTTGATCAAAGTTTAGTCGAATCCGATCTTAGAGCAATGTTACATATTTGATTTGTTCCAGGTTTGATTTGAGTTTAATCCACCCTTATCTTAGAGCAATGCTTTAAATTGAACTTGATTGGGGTTTGATCGAAGTTTGATTGAATTCGATCTAACAATAGAATCCAGATTGGACTTGATTCGGGTTTGATATAAGTTTGATCCAACTCGATCCTCGAGCAACGCTCTCGATTTGACTTGATTTGGGTTTGATCTATATTAATCCAACCTTTTCTTAGAGCAATGCTGCGAATTAGACTTGATTCATGTGGATCTAATTTGATCTAACCTGGTCTTGTTGCAATGCTTTGGATTGGACTTATTTTGGAATTTGATCTAAGTTTGGCTCGACCCGATCTTGGAGCATCACTTCCAATTGGACTTGACTCAGGTTTGATCTAAGTTTGATCCAATCCGAACTTAGAGCAACATTCCAAATTCAAATTGATTTAGCCTTGATTTGGCCCGATCTTGTAGCAACGCTCCAGATTGAACTTCATTTAGCTTGATGTAGGTTAGATCTAGTCCAATCATGGAGTAATGCTTCGATTGAACTTGATTTTAGTTTGATTTAAAGCAATGCTCTAGATCGAACTTGATTCGGGTTTGATTTAAGTTTCATTAACCCAATCCTGAAGCAACATTCATGATTGGAGTTGATTGAAAAGAGATCAAAGTTTGATCTAGGCTGATCATATTATAATGTTTTAGATTGAAATTGATTCGGGTTTGATCTTATTTGATCTAAACTAATCATGGAGTGACACTCTAAATTGAACTCGATTCGGGTTTGATCTAACTTGATCTTGGAACAATGCTCCTAATTTAACTTGATTCAGGTTTGATCTAACTTGATCTCGAAGCAATGCTTCATATTATTATACTTAATTTGGGCTCCATCTTGGTTTAAACTAACCCGATCTTGAAGCAACACTCTAAAATAGACTTGATTTAGGTTTGTTGTTTTATCAAACCCGATTTTAGGGCAACGCTTTAGATTTGATCTGATTCGGTTTTAATCTAGTTTGATCAAACCCAATCTTAGTGCAATGCTCTCGATTAAACTTGATTTGGGTATTATCTTTATTTCATCGAGCCTACCTAATCTTGGAGCAACACTCAAAATTGGACTTGATTAATGTTTGATCTAACCTGATCATGCAGCATCACTCCATATTGAACTTGATTCATCTTAGAGCAATCCAACCCGACCTTAGAGAAATGCTCCATATCGAACTTTATTTGGGTTTGACCTAAGTTTGATCCGACCTTATCTTGGAACAATGCATTAAATTGCATTTGATTCATATTTGATTTGAGTCTGAACCAAATCAATCTTGGAGGAATGCAGCATATTTCACTTAATTCGAGAGATTGATATAAGTTTGATCCAATACGATCTTTGAGGAATGCTCTACATTGGACTTGATTTGGGTTTTGATCTTGCTTTGATCAAGCTCGATCTAAGATCAAGGCTCGATATTGAACTTAATTCCGATTTGATCAAAGTTTAGTCGAATCCGATCTTAGAGCAATGTTACATATTTGATTTGTTCCAGGTTTGATTTGAGTTTAATCCACCCTTATCTTAGAGCAATGCTTTAAATTGAACTTGATTGGGGTTTGATCGAAGTTTGATTGAATTCGATCTAACAATAGAATCCAGATTGGACTTGATTCGGGTTTGATATAAGTTTGATCCAACTCGATCCTCGAGCAACGCTCTCGATTTGACTTGATTTGGGTTTGATCTATATTAATCCAACCTTTTCTTAGAGCAATGCTGCGAATTAGACTTGATTCATGTGGATCTAATTTGATCTAACCTGGTCTTGTTGCAATGCTTTGGATTGGACTTATTTTGGAATTTGATCTAAGTTTGGCTCGACCCGATCTTGGAGCATCACTTCCAATTGGACTTGACTCAGGTTTGATCTAAGTTTGATCCAATCCGAACTTAGAGCAACATTCCAAATTCAAATTGATTTAGCCTTGATTTGGCCCGATCTTGTAGCAACGCTCCAGATTGAACTTCATTTAGCTTGATGTAGGTTAGATCTAGTCCAATCATGGAGTAATGCTTCGATTGAACTTGATTTTAGTTTGATTTAAAGCAATGCTCTAGATCGAACTTGATTCGGGTTTGATTTAAGTTTCATTAACCCAATCCTGAAGCAACATTCATGATTGAGTTGATTGAAAAGAGATCAAAGTTTGATCTAGGCTGATCATATTATAATGTTTTAGATTGAAATTGATTCGGGTTTGATCTTATTTGATCTAAACTAATCATGGAGTGACACTCTAAATTGAACTCGATTCGGGTTTGATCTAACTTGATCTTGGAACAATGCTCCTAATTTAACTTGATTCAGGTTCGATCATAGTTTGATCTAACTTGATCTCGAAGCAATGCTTCATATTATACTTAATTTGGGCTCCATCTTGGTTTAAACTAACCCGATCTTGAAGCAACACTCTAAAATAGACTTGATTTAGGTTTGTTGTTTTATCAAACCCGATTTTAGGGCAACGCTTTAGATTTGATCTGATTCGGTTTTAATCTAAGTTTGATCAAACCCAATCTTAGTGCAATGCTCTCGATTAAACTTGATTTGGGTATTATCTTTATTTCATCGAGCCTACCTAATCTTGGAGCAACACTCAAAATTGGACTTGATTAATGTTTGATCTAACCTGATCATGCAGCATCACTCCATATTGAACTTGATTCATCTTAGAGCAATCCAACCCGACCTTAGAGAAATGCTTGCTCCATATCGAACTTTATTTGGGTTTGACCTAAGTTTGATCCGACCTTATCTTGGAACAATGCATTAAATTGCATTTGATTCATATTTGATTTGAGTCTGAACCAAATCAATCTTGGAGGAATGCAGCATATTTCACTTAATTCGAGATTGATATAAGTTTGATCCAATACGATCTTTGAGGAATGCTCTACATTGGACTTGATTTGGGTTTTGATCTTGCTTTGATCAAGCTCATCTAAGATCAAGGCTCGATATTGAACTTAATTCCGATTTGATCAAAGTTTAGTCGAATCCGATCTTAGAGCAATGTTACATATTCGATTTGTTCCAGGTTTGATTTGAGTTTAATCCACCCTTATCTTAGAGCAATGCTTTAAATTGAACTTGATTGGGGTTTGATCGAAGTTTGATTGAATTCGATCTAACAATAGAATCCAGATTGGACTTGATTCGGGTTTGATATAAGTTTGATCCAACTCGATCCTCGAGCAACGCTCTCGATTTGACTTGATTCGGGTTTGATCTATATTAATCCAACCTTTTCTTAGAGCAATGCTGCGAATTAGACTTGATTCATGTGGATCTAATTTGATCTAACCTGGTCTTGTTGCAATGCTTTGGATTGGACTTATTTTGGAATTTGATCTAAGTTTGGCTCGACCCGATCTTGGAGCATCACTTCCAATTGGACTTGACTCAGGTTTGATCTAAGTTTGATCCAATCCGAACTTAGAGCAACATTCCAAATTCAAATTGATTTAGCCTTGATTTGGCCCGATCTTGTAGCAACGCTCCAGATTGAACTTCATTTAGCTTGATGTAGGTTAGATCTAGTCCAATCATGGAGTAATGCTTCGATTGAACTTGATTTTAGTTTGATTTAAAGCAATGCTCTAGATCGAACTTGATTCGGGTTTGATTTAAGTTTCATTAACCCAATCCTGAAGCAACATTCATGATTGGAGTTGATTGAAAAGAGATCAAAGTTTGATCTAGGCTGATCATATTATAATGTTTTAGATTGAAATTGATTCGGGTTTGATCTTATTTGATCTAAACTAATCATGGAGTGACACTCTAAATTGAACTCGATTCGGGTTTGATCTAACTTGATCTTGGAACAATGCTCCTAATTTAACTTGATTCAGGTTCGATCATAGTTTGATCTAACTTGATCTCGAAGCAATGCTTCATATTATACTTAATTTGGGCTCCATCTTGGTTTAAACTAACCCGATCTTGAAGCAACACTCTAAAATAGACTTGATTTAGGTTTGTTGTTTTATCAAACCCGATTTTAGGGCAACGCTTTAGATTTGATCTGATTCGGTTTTAATCTAAGTTTGATCAAACCCAATCTTAGTGCAATGCTCTCGATTAAACTTGATTTGGGTATTATCTTTATTTCATCGAGCCTACCTAATCTTGGAGCAACACTCAAAATTGGACTTGATTAATGTTTGATCTAACCTGATCATGCAGCATCACTCCATATTGAACTTGATTCATCTTAGAGCAATCCAACCCGACCTTAGAGAAATGCTCCATATCGAACTTTATTTGGGTTTGACCTAAGTTTGATCCGACCTTATCTTGGAACAATGCATTAAATTGCATTTGATTCATATTTGATTTGAGTCTGAACCAAATCAATCTTGGAGGAATGCAACATATTTCACTTAATTCGAGATTGATATAAGTTTGATCCAATACGATCTTTGAGGAATGCTCTACATTGGACTTGATTTGGGTTTTGATCTTGCTTTGATCAAGCTCATCTAAGATCAAGGCTCGATATTGAACTTAATTCCGATTTGATCAAAGTTTAGTCGAATCCGATCTTAGAGCAATGTTACATATTTGATTTGTTCCAGGTTTGATTTGAGTTTAATCCACCCTTATCTTAGAGCAATGCTTTAAATTGAACTTGATTGGGGTTTGATCGAAGTTTGATTGAATTCGATCTAACAATAGAATCCAGATTGGACTTGATTCGGGTTTGATATAAGTTTGATCCAACTCGATCCTCGAGCAACGCTCTCGATTTGACTTGATTTGGGTTTGATCTATATTAATCCAACCTTTTCTTAGAGCAATGCTGCGAATTAGACTTGATTCATGTGGATCTAATTTGATCTAACCTGGTCTTGTTGCAATGCTTTGGATTGGACTTATTTTGGAATTTGATCTAAGTTTGGCTCGACCCGATCTTGGAGCATCACTTCCAATTGGACTTGACTCAGGTTTGATCTAAGTTTGATCCAATCCGAACTTAGAGCAACATTCNGGCCGATGCTGATGGGCCGAGGCCGACGCTGATGCTCGAGGCCGAGGCTAAGGATGATGCTCGAGGCCGAGGGGGACCTCTGAGCCGAGGGGGCCTCGGAGACCGAGGTTGGGCTCCGTCAGTTCATCGTTTGCTTACCGTTTACTTTGACAATCTTGGATCAGCCACATTAGATGCCCCCTCGCCCATGAGACGAAGCGGGTCCACCCTGGTGAAGTGAAAGGGGTGTCTCCTCCTCAGTGGCTGATCCTCGTCCACTGCCAACCATTATTGGACACGTGTCTCTAGGTGCTGCGATAGCTTAACGCGGGCGATCTGGGGGATGTGAAGCGGCAGTCACGGTTGTCCGTCCGATTTGCAGGGATCATTCTCGAAGCTGGGTTGTCCTCTTGAAACCCATGGAAAGCGGCCGCCATCATTGCAATCATGCCGCTGACGTCAGCGGCGTCCCATCATTGGCCGGAGGCGTATCGTCTCACGTGCCGAGCGCCTGCCGAGGTGACCCTGCCAATGGTGGAAGTCCGCGTGGCAGGGGAGATGAGGCATGATGATTTGAAACTCAATAAAACCTGGGCAGGGGCTAAATCTAGCCACTTTGCTCCTACCATCGTCGTCTTCCTCTGAACCCCTGACCTTCGACCTTCTCTGCAACCTGAGAACCAGCATCCGCCATCTTCTCCCCCGGGTCAGCCCCCTGTCCCTTCCAGACCTTTCTTTTCTTCTTTCAAACTTTCACAATGGGCTCTTCTCCTTCCTGGTCCTCGTCGGTTGATCCCGAGGACCACATTTCTCCTTCGAGGCTTCGTGCCTCTTCCTCTTCTCCTCTTTCGTGATCCTCTGATCCGGAGGACCGCCTTCCTCTTGCCCAACGACAGGTCGCCGACAGAGCTCCCGCAAGGAGACGCTTGGTGGGAACCGGCAGGGCCCTAGCGAGGAGACACCGGGCAGCGGCCAGTACCTCCTCGAGGGTGGGGGCGGAATCCCCGATGGGGACCACCTCCACGGTAACAGGCCAGGACCTGGCGAACATCAGGGCCTGTTACCAAATCTCCTGAGACATCGGGCTTTTCCTCCCGACCCCCGACGACACGGTGGTTTCCTCTCAGCCTGGTAGAGTGGCCATGTATGAAATATCCTTTAGGCTAGGCCTCCGTCTGCCTCTTCACCCTTTCTTCATCAACCTCCTCGACTACTACTCTTTAACCCCCTCCCAACTAGTCCCAAACTCCCTTCGAACCGTCTGCGCCTTCATCATTCTATGCTACCATCACTCCATTACACCCAGAATCTCTCTTTTTCGATCTTTTTATACCCTCCGGGCTCAGGCGGGTTGGTGGCTATTCCAGCCCCGACCCAGCCGTATCCTCAAGCTGCTCCTCCCCTCTTCTGTCAAGGGATGAAAGTTCCAATTCTTTTTTGCCGACATTGACCAAGTCAAAATTGGGTGGGGGGACCCGGACCTCAGGCCCAACTCAAACTCGGCCGTCCTCCTGGGGGACAGGGAGGCACTGGGGCAACTCCTGACCGCCGACATCCCTAGGTACAACCTTCTTCTATCAGAGGATAACCTCCGGCTGGCAGGCATCACCACCCAAAGCGGTGAGTAGAAGACGTCCCATACTTAGCCAAATTGCCCTCTCTTTTCTTCTCTCTCTTTTTATTTATTTATTTTTTTACTAACTCTGACCGACGTTGCGCAGTAATGAAGCCTCCGACCGCCAAGCTCAGGAAGGCTGTGGCCAAGAGGATGAGGGCCCAGGGGGGCCCAAGAGAGGAGCAGCAGGCGCCAGCCCCTAAGCGCCTGATGGTGCAAGTATCCTAGCCACCCGAGCGCCGAGAACCTCCGGCCGTCCCAGAGGTGGACTTGACTGCTGACACCCGCCGGAGGAGGCAGTGGCGAGGGGGCGACGATGGGAGGAGCCCCAAGTTCCCGAACTAGCCCCGGCCGAGGTAGAAAGGAGCTGGGGGGAGGGGCCATCAGCGGCAGCGAGCCTGCCCCCCGAGTAGATGTCGACGGACAGCCCTCCATGCACCGAGCCTGAGGCTGCCGAGGCGCGGAGGGAAGCGGAGTCAGGCCGAGGCCACCTCGAGACTCCATTTTGAATGACGGACGCTGGGCGAGCAGCTCGTCTCCCAAATTATCATGCCCAAAGTCCAGGAGGAGCTCAGCACTTTGAGGGCGGCTACGTTCTTCCGAGAGTCCTTCTCGGCCCTTGTCCGAGTAAGTAGCCCTGCGGCTCTCTGCCCTTGAATATTTGTTCGTGTACTGACATGTAGCCCGAATGCAGTTGGCGAACCCCTTGGCGGCCATGAGGGAGGTCATCAGCGGTGGAAAGACCCTCATCCGGCAAGCTAAGCTGGAGGCTGAGGCGGCTCAGACTCGGGCCGAAGCGGTAGAAAAGGCCCTGGAATCGACTAGGGCCGACCGAGCCGATGAAATAAGGGCGGCCGAGAGCCGAGCGAAGACCGAAGCCAATCGACTTCGGGCGGCACTCAGTCAGCTCACGGAGGCTGAGAGTGCCATTGAGGCCCGGAACCTTCACATCGCCGAGCTGAACTGGCCGTCCAGGCAGCCGAAGACAGGGCCAAGCATGCCGAGGAGGAAGCAGAGCACGCCAACGAGGCAGAGAAGACGGCAGCCTCTCTGGTCACGAAGAAGGAGGCCAGGGGGTGCCGAGGTGGAGGCCGCTGCCGAAGCTAGGGCTGTCGCGGCCATGGAGGAATTCAAGGCGTCGGAGCACTTCGCTGACGAGCTAGTCGAGGCCAATGCGGACTCCTACATCCAAGGATTCCGCAATGCTAGGGAGAAGGTGGCCCGGTCATGGACCTCCCACGCGCCTTGGAGATCGAACTGGATCAAGAGTCCGAGGGGGCATCTTCTGACGACAAGCCCGCGGCCAACTCTTGATCTTATTGTAATTTTCCTTGGTTTTTTTGTATCGAGTCCGACTCAGTCGGCATTTTGTAAACATTTTTCCATCAATGAATTTTTTTTTTGCCAACTGCAATGTGTCATCTCTGAGTCCTTGGGTCGTCGACGTGGGACTCCTAGGGGCTTCGCCGGCACCGAGGGCAGCCTCCCCCCATCAATGAGTGACTTAGCTATGTAGGACCAGACCCCAGGAGTGTAAAGGCCGGGACATGGACCATGCCTACCCCGCACCTCCGGGTGTCGTCAGGGCAGCGATCCTATGCTCATAGGGAACTCCATTCCGCTGGGACATCAGCCTTCGGACGCTGAGGTCGGCTCAGGCTTCTGGGGACCGATGGGACATCAGCCTTTGGCTACCGAGGGAGACTCGGGCTTCCAGGGACCGATGGGACATCAGCCTTGACTGCCAAGGGAGACTCAGGCTTCTTGGAAGCTGGTGGTACACCGGTCTTCGGTGCCGGTGGTACATCGGTCTTGAGGTGCCGAGCTGGCCTCGGGCTTTTTGGGAGCCAGTGGTACACCGGTCTTCAATGCCAATGGTACATCGGTCTCGAGATGCCGAGCTGGCCTCGGGCTTTTTGGAGCTGGTGGTACATCGATCTTCGGTGCCGATGGTACATCGGTCTTAAGGTGCCGAGCTGGCCTTGGGCTTTTTGGGAGCCGGTGGTACACCGGTCTTCAGTACTGATGGTACATCGGTCTGAGGTGCCGAGCTGGCCTCAGGTTTTTTGGGAGTCGGTGGTACACCAGTCTTCGGTGCCGATGGTACATTGGTCATGAGGTGTCGAGCTAGCCTCGGGCTTTTTGGGAGCCGATGGCACACCGATCTTCGGTATCGATGGTACATCGGTCTTGAGGTGCCGAGCTGGCCTCGGGATTTTTGGGAGCTAGTGGTACACCGGTCTTCGGTGCCGATGGTACATCGGTCTTGAGGAACCGAGCTGGCCTCGGGCTTTTTGGGAGCCGGTGGTACACCGGTCTTCGGTACCGATGGTACATTGGTCTTGAGGTATCGAGCTAGCCTCGGCTTTTGGGAGCCGATAGTACACCGGTCTTCGATGCCGATGGTACATCGGTCTTGAGGCACCAAGCTGGCCTCAGGCTTTTTGGAAGCCGATGGTACATCAATCTTCGGTGCCGATGGTACATCGATCTCGAGGTGCCGAACTGGCCTCGGACTTTTTGGGAGTCAATGGTACACCGGTCTTCGGTGCTGATGGTACATCGGTCTTGAGGTACCGAGCTGGCCTCGGGTTTTTTGGGAGCTGGTGGTACACCGGTCTTTGGTGCCGATTGTACATCGGTATTGAGGTACCGAGCTGGCCTCGAGCTTTTTGGGAGCGGTGGTACACCGATCTTCGGTGCGGATGGTACATCAGTCTTAAGGTGCCGAGCTGGCCTTGAGCTTTTTGGGAGCCGATGGTACACCGATCTTCGGTACCGATGGTACATCGGTCTTGAGGTGTCGAGCTGGCCTCAGGCTTTTTGGGAGCCGATGGTACATCGGTCTTCGTGCCAATGGTATATCAGTCTTGAGGTACCGAGCTGGCCTCGGGCTTTTTGGGAGCCGATGGTACACCGGTCTCAATGCCGATGATACATCGGTCTTGAGGTGCCAAGCTAGCCTTGGGCTTTTTGGGAGCCGATGGTACACCGGTCTTCGGTGCCAAAGGTACATCGGTCTTGAGGTGCCGAGCTGGCCTCAGGCTTTTTGGAGCCGGTGGTACACCGGTCTTCGGTGCCAATGGTACATTGGTCTCGAGGTGCCGAGTTGGCCTTGGGATTTTTGGGAGCTAGTGGTACACCGGTCTTCGGTGCCGATGGTACATCGGTCTTGAGGTGCCGAGCTGGCCTCGGGCTTTTTGGGAGCTGGTGGTACACTGATCTTCGGTACCGATGGTACATCGGACTTGAGGTACCGAGCTTACCTTGGACTTTTTGGGAGCCAGTGGTACACCGATCTTCGGTGCCAATGGTACATCGGTCTTGAGGTGCCGAGCTGGCCTCAGACTTTTTGGAGCCGATGGTGCACCGGTCTTCAGTACCGATGGTACATCGGTCTTGAGGCGCTGAGCTGGCCTTGAGCTTTTTGGGAGCCGGTGGTACACCAGTCTTCGGTGCTGATGGTACATCGGTCTTGAGGTACCGAGCTGGCCTCGAGCTTTTTGGGAGCCGGTGGTACACCGGTCTTCGGTGCCGATGGTACATTGGTCTTGAGGTGTCGAGCTGGCCTTGGACTTTTTAGGAGCCGGTGGTGCATCGGTCTTCGGTACCGATGGTACATCGGTCTCGAGGTGCCGAGCTGGCCTCATGATTTTTGAAAGCCGATGGTACACTGGTCTTCGATGCCGATGGTACATCGATCTTGAGGTGTCGAGCTGGCCTAGGGATTTTTGAAGCCAGTGGTACACCGGTCTTGGTGCTGATGGTACATCGGTCTTGAGGTACTGAGCTGCCTCGGGCTTTTTGGGAGCCGGTGGTACATCGATCTTCGTGTCGATGGTACATCGTCTTGAGGTGCCGAGCTGGCCTCAGACTTTTTTGGAGCTGGTGGTACACCGGTCTTCGATGCTGATGGTACATCAGTTTTGAGATGCCGAGCTGGCCTCGAGCTTTTTGGGAGCCGGTTGTACACCGGTCTTCGGTACCGATGGTATATTGGTCTTGAGGTGCCGAGATGGCCTCGGGCTTTTTGGGAGCCGATGGTACACCGATCTTCGGTACCGATGGTACATCGATCTTGAGGTGCCGAGCTAGCCTCAAACTTTTTGAAGCCGATGGTACACCGATCTTTGGTACCGATGGTACATCGGTTTTGGAGTGCCGAGCTGGCCTTGGACTTTTTGGGAGCCGGTGGTACATCCATCTTCGGTACCGATGGTACATCGGTCTTGATGTACCGAGCTGGCCTCGAGCTTTTTGGAAGCCGGTGGTACACCAGTCGTCGATGCCGATGGTACATCGGTCTTGAGGTGCCGAGCTAGCCTCGGGCTTTTTTGAAGCCGGTGGTACACCGGTCTTCGGTGCCGATGGTACATCGGTCTTTAGGTGCCGAGCTGACCTCGAGCTTTTTGGGAGCCGTTGGTACACCGGTCTTCGGTACCGATGGTACATCGGTATTGAGGTGCCGAGCTGGCCTCGGGCTTTTTGGGAGCCGATGGTACACCGGTCTTCGGTACCGATGGTACATCGGTCTTGAGGTGTCGAACTGGCCTCGGGCTTTTTGGTAGCCGGTGGTACACCGATCTTCGGTATGGATGGTACATCGGTCTTGAGATACCGAGCTGGCCTCGGGCTTTTTGCTGAAAAGCTGTGATACTTGAACTCATGTTTATTAATATCGGGGCAAGAGCCCAAAATAGTGCAAATATAAAATTTAACGTAAGAGAGGGTACACTATTGATAATACTGATGGAGGTTGTTGGCGTTCCATGTCCGCGGGAGTGGCTTCCCATCCAGCCCTTCGATTTTGTACGCTCCATAGTGGAGTGCCTCAGTGACTCGATAAGGTCCTTCTCAGTTCGGCGCTAACTTGCCTCCTTCCGTTGGTTTTGAAACTTCAGCTCACCGAAGGACTAGGTCCCCCAGCAAAAAGGTTTTTGGGTGGACGTGAGCATTGTAATACCTGGCCGCTCGCTGTCGGTAGGCTGCCATCCGGAGTCACGCTCGGTCCCGCACCTCCTCCACCAGGTCTAGGTTGGCCCGCAACTGGTTTGGGTTGTCCTCGTCGTCGTATGCCTCCACCCTGGGGCTCGAAGAGCCGATCTCCACCGGAATGATTTCTTAAGATTCGAAGATGAGGCTAAGGGAGTCTCGCCAGTGGGGGCTCGCGGCGTTGTGTGGTAGGCCCACAGCACGTTGGGGAGCTCCTTCATTCGTCCCTTACAGTCATCCAGCCGGGCCCTAAGCCCTTGGAGCATGATGCGGTTTGTCGCCTCGGCCGCTCTATTGGTCTGAGGATGCCCTACCGAGGTGAACCATTGATGAATGCCCAGCTCGGTGCAGAATCTTTGGAAGGGTGCGCTGTCGAACTACCGGCCATTGTCGGTGACTAGGGTATGCGGTAGCCCGAACCAGCATATGATGGATTTCCAGAAGAAGGACCTCACCTTACCCTCGGTGATCTTGGCAAGTGCCTCGGCCTCGATCCATTTGGTGAAATGGTCAACGGCCACCAATAGAAACTTTCGCTGACCGGAGGCTGGAGGGAACGGCCCCAAGATGTCCATACTCCACTGGACGAAAGGCCAAGGTGCCGCCAGGGGGGTTAGCTGAGACATTGGCTGCCATTGGATGTTGGCATGGCACTAGCAGCTATCGCACTTCTTGATGAGCTCGACTGCATCCTCCCTCATGATCAGCCAGTAGTACCCCTGCCGCAGGACCTTGTATGCTAGGGCACTGCCCCCTAGATGACTTTCGCAGATGCCTTCATAGATTTCTCGCAGGATGTAATCAGTTTCCAAAGGGCTGACACACTTGAGGATAGGGTACGAGAATGACCTTCGGTAGAGCTTTCCGTCCATCATCATGAACTTCGGGGCCCACCGTCTAAGCAGCCTGGCCTCAGCTGGGTCTTCGAGGAAGATGCCATTAGTCAGATATCGGACATAGGCGTCCATCCAAGAGGGCTCCTGCTCGACCGGCAGAGCTTCATCCACTGCTTCGATGCTCGGGACCTACAGGTGCTCTACGTATGTTCTTCCCAAGGTCCCATTGGTCGAAGTGGCTAAGCAGGACAGCGCATCAGCTCTGGCATTCTCCGCCCGAAGAATGTAGCCGACGCGGAAGTAGGAAAACCAAGGGCCTGGGATTGCACCTTGCTCAGGTAACGAGACATAGTCGGGTCTTTGGCCTCGTACTCTCCAGCGACCTGCCCAGTGACAAGCTAGGAGTCCGTGAAGGCCCTCAGATGCTCCACACCGAGCTCCCTGGTTAGCTTCATCCCCGCCAGCAAGGCTTTATACTCCGCCTGATTGTTGGTAGCCAGGAAAAGAAATCGAAGGGCATACTCCACCACCTCCCCTCCAGGGGCTCGCAAGAATAAGTCCAACTCCACTCCCCTGAGAATTTGATGCCCGTCCACGTGAAGGACCCAGTCTTCCTTCCCCGCTCTCTCGGTCGTGGGAGATTCCACGCGCGCCTCCAGGTGCAACTCCTCCGGGCGCTCCTCGACCCAAGCGCACTCGATCAAGAATTCGGCTAACACTTGGAAGTTCATTGTGGACCTCGACCGAATGGATAAGTCAAACTCACTCAACTTGATGGCCCACTTGACTAGCCAACCGGAGGTGTCTGGATGGGACAAGATAGTCCAGAGAGGTTGGTCCGTAAGCACCACGATTAGATGAGCTTGGAAGTAGGGTCGGAAGCGCTGAGCGAAGACAACCAGAGCGAAGATAATCTTCTCAGTCCGAGAGTACCTGGTCTCGGCGTCATGGAGCACTTTGCTGGTGTAGTAGACTGGCTTCTGCGCTCCGTTGGCATCCATGCGGACAATCACGGAGCTGACGGCCTCGGGGAAGGCCGCGAGATACAGGAAGAGCTCCTCCCCGCTTCTAGACTTGGACAACAGTGGAGGAGTGGATAAAAATTTCTTAGCTACTCGAAGGCCTCCTGGCACTCCTTCGTCCACTTGAAGCTGATGACCTTGCGTAATGCCTTGAAGAAAGGTAGGTATCTTTCTGCCGACTTGGACAAGAAACGGCTCAAAGCTGCTACTCTTCCAGTCAGGCGCTGCACCTCTTTTTTGTTAGCCGGAGGCCTCATGTCCAGAATGGCTCAAATCTTATCGGGGTTAGCTTTGATTCCCCGCTAAGTCACCATGAAGCCTAAAAACTTGCCCACTGTAACCCCAAAGGCACACTTACAGGGGTTCAGCCTCATTTGGTATCGGTGAAGATTATCGAAGGTCTCCGCAAGGTCGGCAACATGGTCGGCAGTGTGGGTGCTCTTGGTCAGCATGTCGTCCACGTACCTCCATATTGCTCCCGATCTGATCCTCAAAGACCTTGTTCATCAACCTCTGATAGGTGGCCCCTGCGTTCTTCAGCCCAAATGGCATCACCTTGTAGCAATATATCCCCTTCTCGGTTACAAAGGAGGTTGCCTCCTCATCGGCTGGGTTTATTTTGATTTGGTTGTACCCCAAGAATGCGTTCATGAAGCTGAGGGTCTCGTGGCCAGATGTGGCGTCCATCAATTGGTCGATCTGAGGCAGCGGGAAGTTGTCTTTGGGGCATGCTTTGTTAAGGTCGGTGAAGTCCACGCACATCCTCCAACACCCACTAGCCTTGCGGACCATGATGATATTTTTCAGTCAGTCAGGGTAGCGTACCTCACGAATGTGGCCAGCCGCCACTAGTTTATGCATCTCCTCGTCTATGGCCTTCTGCCTGTCTGGGATGAAGCTCCTCTTCTTTTGCCGAATAGGTCGGCACTCTGGTTTGATATTAAGCTGATGGGTAATTACCTCCTCCGGGATGCCTGGCATGTCCAACGCTGACCAGGCGAAGATATCTACATTGGCTCGCAGGAAAGCGAGGAGCTGGTCGCGGGCCTCCTACGGAAGCAGGGCCTCGATCTAGATGGTCTGCGTCGGGTCTTCTCCTAGGGGGAAGGTCAGCAAATGCTCGGCTGGCTCCCCTCTTCTTTTGGAGTCCTGAGGGTCCAGTGCTTCTGGTGCAGGTGCAGGTACTGCCCCTTGAGGACTGAGGGCCATGTGGTAGCACAGTGGTGGTGGGTTCTGCTCGCCCCGCATCTCCCCGACCCCTTCGCTGGTGGAAAACCTCACGAGGAGTCTTTTGGTAGAGATAACAGCTCCAAGAGGTTAAGCCCAGGCCTTTCGAGGATGGCGTTATAGGCAAGGGGCACCCAGACCACCAGGAAGCTCATGAAGACTGTGCTTTGATGCGGAGGCATGCCGGCCGTGATAGGGAGAGTGACCTCTCCCTCGACCTTCATAGAGTCCCCGGTGAACCCCATCAGGGTGTGGTGATGGGCCGGAGCAGGTCGGGAGACAGGTTCATGTGAATAAAAGCATCGTAACTCAAAACATCCATCGAGCTTCCACTATCAGCTAGAATTCTTTTTACAAGATTTTTAGCAATCATCATGGACACAACGACGCTATCATCATTTTTGTTGACCACCCCTTCTAGGTCCCTTTTTGAAAAAGGGATTACAGGATCTAACTCCCACTCCCCCCTTGGCCTCTTGGGCGGGCTGCCTGCCCCCAGGAGATCATAGCCACCATCTTCTCGGTCGGCGCATTGTCGATCATCAGCGGTAGAGGCGTTGATGGCCAGGTGCGCTCGGTTGTTTCTCTGAACGAACTTCCCCAGGTGGCCTCGCTGGATGAGATCCTCTATTGCCTTCTTCAGCTGGTGACAGTTGTCTGTGCCGTGGCCATGGTCCCAATGGTAGCGACAGTATAGGTTCTTGTTGCGGGGGGTCTTTGGGTTCAGTTGAGGAGGGCGCGGCAGGAACGACTCGCCCTTGATCTTTAGCAAAATGTGGGAGATGGGAGCCAGCAAGGGGGTGAATGGACCGTCTCTCGGCGCAGGAGCCCGAGGATGGTTGTTTGGTCGGCGAGGAGGCTCAGGCCTCCTAGGATGAAATTCAGCAGGCTTTGGACGGGCTGGCTTCTTGGCGGTGCTTCTGTTAGCCTCGCGCCGGGAGGAGTCAGCCTAATCAGCACTGATGTACTTTTGGGCCCGGCTCAAGAGCTCGGCGTAGGAGCCGGGCGGCTTCTTGTCAAGGGAATATGCGAAGCAGGAGGGATGGAGCCCCTGCTTCAAGGCCAAGGTGGCCACGGAGTCTTCGAGGTTGTAGACCTTCAGGGCTGCTTCTTTGAACCGGGCTATGTAGTCCTGCAGGGACTCGCCGCCCTTCTGCTGGATGGAGAAAAGACTGTCTGCCACCCTTGAATCTTTCGGTAGGCGTCAAAATGGGCCAGGAAGGCCCTCTCCAGCTAGTGAAAAGAGTTGATACTTCACGGCGGCAGGCGGGAGTACCAGGCTCGAGTAGCCTTCCTCAAGGTAGCGGGGAAGGCGATGCAGAGGAGTGAGTCAGTTGGCCCCTGGACCTGCATGAGGACCTTGTAACTCTCCAAATGGTCCAGGGGATTGGTGGTCCCATCGTACGGGTCCAACTGAGGAAGGCGGAACAGGGTTGAGATCGGTTCCTCCATGATCCGGCGGGACAGCGGTGGCCGGCTGTCGTAGTCCGCCTCTGATGGGTTGGTGATTCGGCGACTGAGCTCCTTCAGTCGTTGATTGTATTTGTCGAGCCGGCGCTCAGCCCGGTGGGTGATTCGGCCATCGAAGGATCCCTCCCTCGAGGATTCTGTGGAAGGGGAAGAGTGGCGGAAATGTTGACGGGGGCGCTTCACCTCCCTCCCGCGCCGCCGCTTGGGGGAAGCACTGGCATGTCGAGAGGGCGACTGGGGCCTCTTAGAGGCTTCCCGGCGGTGAGGCCTGGGTGAAGTACGGTGGTGGTGAGCTTCTCGGGTGGAGATCTCCCCCGAGAAGAATGTTGGCTGGATTGGACCACTCCTGGGACTGATGGGAGTGGCTCCGTTGCTGCGCGACCGCCGTTGTTGTTGCAGGACTCAGACCGCCGCTACCAAGGACTGGACTTGCATGGAGAGGGCGGCAAGCCGATCCTCTTGAAGCTGCTGCGGCGGTGGTGCGGGGATGTTGGCTGGAGGAACGGAGGGGCCAACCGCCAGTGGATCAGCCCCCTGACGCTGCCCCCAGCATGGCTGGTGGAGACCTCTTGCACACAAGTCATCACCATGGCTTGAGAACTCGGGGAAAGAGAAGTTTTCGCTAACAGTTTGAAGCTTTTGCTTGTCCTTCCCCTTCCTGGCGCCAATCTGTTGACGCCAAGTCACCTTCCTTGAACACCAGGAAAACGAGATCTCCCTCGCCGGGCTCCTGCAAGAAAAGTCTCCGGAGACCAGATGCTCCGGTGGGGACCCTCCGACGCTCAAGTCAGTCACTCGGGATTAGACAAGAGTTAACTAGCAGAAGAAAGCTAGAGAACTAAAAGTTTTCGGCCCCTTCCCTCGTTATGAGTGTGGGCTTTTATACCTGTTCGATAGTCTTTTTTTCCTGCCAGAAGGTTGCTGACTTCGAGATGCCTTTATCCACTAACAGACAAGAGGCAAGGCTGACAGTGATGGGTCGCAACTGCCTGTCAGAGGTGTCCTGTCTCGCCTGCCACCTGCCGAGTGCAGCGCTGCGGTGGCAGGCAGATATGGTTGCATCTGGTGTGTGCCGTTACGGGGTATGGCCATGCACTGTTGCAGGCGAGTGGTGGGTCACGTGGCCGCTGTAGGTGGTTGGTGGGCCACGTGATGTGTCAGGTGGCTCGAGGCAGCGGTCGCCAGCCCCGGTGGCCGGACTGAAATGCCGAGGCCCGAGACAAAGGCCGAGGCTGAAGCTCGGGGCCAAGGCCGAGATGCTCGAGGCTGACGCTGATGCTCGAGGCCGAGGCTGAGGCTGATGCTCGAGGCCGAGGCCGATGTTGATGCTTGAGGCCGAGGCCGAGGCTAATGCTCGAGGCCGAGGCCAACGTTGATGCTCAAGGCCGAGGCCGAGGCTGAGGCTGATGCTCGAGGCCGAGGGGAAACCTCGGAGGCCGAGGAGACCTCCGAGGCTGAGGGGGCCTCGGGGGCCGAGGGGGAACCTCGGAGGCCGATGGGACCTTCGAGGCCGAGGGGGCCTCAAGGGCCGAGGGGGACCTCCGAGCCGAGGGGGCCTCGGAGGCCGAGGTTGGGCTCCGTCAGTTCATCGTTTGTTTACAGTTTACTTTGACGATCTTGGATCAGCCACATCAGTTACCTCTGTATTTATCATCCAATGGCTGCGGAGACAACAAAATTTGAGAGATGGAATGGCATTGCTATGCCCACAACTATATTAGCTCTACCTCATGGCATAGACCTAGTCTTCTTGCGATGTCAATGGCTTTACACAAGCCTTCAAAGAGAATCCCCAAGGAGGAAAGAATTATATAATCTAAAAGCATACAAGGTCAAAAACCTAACATATTAGTCATTTGTTGAAATATCATCAAACCTTAGTTTGAATGATAAGATCGCTTAAGACCAAGTTGTGGAGGGGCTCGAATTTTCAAGCATTCACCCCATTATCATTTATCTTGGTGCCACCAACACTAGGCTTGGTCTATTCGGGGACCTGGAATTAAAAAGAGCTATACTTCATGATCTCCAAAGGTATCTAGCATAAAATTAGAAAACATGTAAAATATGCAAAATTTATTATGCCAAAGGGGGAAAAGTCTGTTAAATTTTGTACTAATTATTAAGGGTCTCTATTTGATTTTAGATAATTGGCATGGATTATAAAATATCATAAGATGAGAGTAGGTATTTAAGTTTTACTTCACCCATAATTTGCAAACAGTGTTCTATTTATATATCTAAAAATATTTCCACAGGGCACACCAACAATATGGTGGGGTTTGAAATTATCATTATGAGAATGGAATATCCCAAAGCATTCATTTTTGAAAGAATTTGAACTATTTGTGTAACAATCAAGCACCTCCATCAGATCACCTTAAAGCGTCGTGCAGCGAATCGGATTCGTCGGCTCATTGATGATGGAAGGAATGTCTAGGAGTCTACTCAGGGTATTAGGGACCTGCTATTTCATTTCTTTCACTCGAGGTGGACTGAGGTTTTTGGGGATGAATCTTTTGTGTTTAATGTGCCATCTTCCCTTAAGGTCACTGATGCGAAGAATGATGGTCTTACTAGACCAATTATTCTGAGGAGATTCGGATGGCCCTCTAGAACCTCGGCCCGGATAAGGCCCCACCGGATGGTTTCTCTCCCTTCTTCTTTCGGCATTACTGGACTATTTGTATCAGGATGTCGACTGGCCATCCAGCTTTGTTTAGGACCAGAGCTATCCCTACTGTTTATTGGAACAGGACTCTTCTTACTCAGTGCCGAAACGCATTGATGCTTCTTTGGCAATTTTAGGCCTGATTTCAGCTTAAATTTCTGGTACAAGACCCTTAAACATTTGTGATATCTATCCATTGGTTTCTCAATGAAAGACTTGTGGTTCGAAGAAATCCTTAAAAATGTGAAATAGCATGGGCTGCTTTCATACCATTTTAAATGTAATATATGATAATAAGTTTTTTAAGTAGGAGGAGCCAATGATCTTCATAAGCCCCTATTCACCAAGTTAATGGTGTCAAGTTGGATATGGTAGGAGCTATACATACCATGTGCTGGGATTTTCTTATAATTTCTTCAGGAGTTTTTTTTGATGAATGGTTTTTATTGCTGGATTTAAGGCTTGTGTCTATCAGGCCATCTTTACTCTATTTTAAAATGCGCGAATCGGAATTTCCATTCTGCGGTACAGTTCGGCAGGGATGTCACTTCTTACCTTTTTATTATTATCATAAAAGATGCTTTCTGTAGGCTTAATTCATCATGCAGAGCAAGGTTAACAAATGATTAATTCCTTATAGTGCTGGATGCTTGGGCCATCGTTATGGGGTCATATATTGTTTATTGACGGACATGTGTATAGCCTTAAAGGTTAGTCTTGGACAAACCAAAATCAAGTACAAATTGGCTTCTGCTTTTGCTTCAGTGCTCTAGTCTTATTGCAGGGCTTCGGGTCAGAAGGTTAATGCTGCTAAATCCATGATCACTTTCAGTCCAAAGACTAAAAGCTCTATTCGGGAGTCCATTATGCATACTTTAGATATCTTTGCTCAGGCTGACCGCCTCTCTTATCTGGGTGTCCCGCTTACGGAAAGAAGGAGACGCTGCTCTGACTTTAGTGATCTGGAACGCCGTGTTCGTGATCGTTTAGATGGCTTGCAAGTCTTGGATTATCCATGAAAAAAAAATTATCCATGAATAAGATACTATGATATGGAAATGGATTGGGACTCTGTGTGTATGCCCTTGACTTGGGATTCAATCCCCTAGCGCTGATATCCCTTGGATCCTATCCCATTGGATCATATCAAATAGCTAAAAGAGGGTCATTAATCTTCATAGGATAGGGACGTACTTATTTGATTCGATACTAGCTATATTCGGAGGGATAACCAGCTATTTCTGTATTTTCTAGAGAATAAATTGATGGGGATAACCCGTTGGATGGTGCTTAAGGCTTCCTATTCACCCTAGAGTTCGATTATCCCTCCTTGGTTAACGTTAAGTTACTGTCCTATGCTATCCCTATATAGTTATGGACGATTTTAGGAATGATAAGGAAGGGATCCAGTTCCTTAGGGCTTATCATATCCCCTATTGATTCTCCTATTTCAGGACCTACTACATTAACTCTAAGAAGCGCAACAGGACTTGGGCTTATCAAAGTCAATTTTGATGGCAGTTAGATGGTTCTGATAGACTTGTAATTTTAAAAATGTTCTTATTTCTCAGCTATCCCTGGATAAATGTTATCCTGTACATTTATCCAGAAATAGCTTTTGAGAAGTCAAACACGACCTAAGAGTTTTATCAAAGGTACATTCATATGAAGGATTGAAAACCCATCTTGATCTTTACCAAGTCACGTAATTAACCAAAATAATTTTTAAATTTATTTTTCATGAGTTAAATTAATAAAAAGCGTAGCAATTCTAATTAAGGTTGTGCATGCATCAATCTAGGTTGATTAGAGATATTTTCAAAACTAAACCGATTTAAACTAGGTTCTTAAAATTGATGCCAAAACCAAATGAGCTATTCTAGTAAAATTTAGTTTGATTTCAACTCAATTTATTTATCAATTTTAAATCATCGATAAAATGGTTAAATAGCATCATAGTTATTCATAATGAAAAAGAACATAACTTTCATAGAGTAAATATTTACACTTATTTATAGCATCTCAATTTTAACTATAATGCAAATGAAAACCTATAATATATGCATGGTTTGATTCGATCTATATTATATTTTAAAAAAAATTAAATTAAAATCAAATTGATTTTTTATTTTAATTTTTTTTTAAAATTGAGATCAAATTAAAAGTAAAAAAAAAAAAATTTATTCAAATTAAATGGAAACCATATTTGGGACCAACATGGTTGGGTAGGCGGTCTTGTCTACATCGATATCATATGTATGCAGTGTCGATATATGGATGGATATCTTATGGTCAATCCTCATGGAGCGTTGGTACCCGGCCAAGGAACGTGGTGGAGCATGGGCCATGCCATGCCTTGCCTTTGATGACTCTCTCAAGGTCATTCCTCAGTGATTCAAGTCACAGGGAGAACAGTTGCCATCGACCCATCCCACCAATCAGCTCGAAAAAAGTGGAGCTGGCTTACCAAAGCATGCAACGGATATCCCTGAGATCAGGGATCGCCTCATCTCATGCGATGTTGGAGCCTGCTAGCTTACGTATCCTTAGCAGTGATCGAATAATTAAAGTCCAATCCTCTCCAGAAGAAGATTTGGAAAGCCCAGCTGCTGCAGTCCCTGATGAAGGATCTCTTGACGTGAAAGCATGGGATCATAGAGGATCTGAACAGCGAAACCGGAGCATAGTTTTTATCCCACTTGCCAACTCTTTCAAACAGTTATTGCTTGCTTGCTTGCTTTTACTAGTCAAATGCTGCGGCCATAGCCATAATAACGTTACAGAAAGAATTATTATTTGGTCTGCAACTCACGTCCATTTTTTCTTGGCTTTACGAAAGGTGGTTAATTATGGGTACGTCCTCCAGCATCAAGGTAGTGATTTTTCTTCTTTAAGCGTGAAAGAAGGCCAACTTGCTCTTGGATCTCTTTCCGGCATCTTAATTATTTGAGACTGTATAAAATGATTTACATTGGCATTAATTAGTTGTCAGCTATAATAAAAGTTAGGTAAAAATTAATATACTTTTGATATGGAATGATATTCATGCTGCAGGATCGATAGTGATTTAAATAAAAATGATGGAATCATCATGTTTGTTTATAATATACCTTATTGATCTTTTACCTAGTGGGGACTCTAAATTATTCCACCTCTAAAATCATTATTTGACCCAATGATCTCATACTCATCAATGAGTTGGGTTTCGAATATTACCCTCAGACGATGATTTTAACTTGGGATTTACGGATTAAAATGCTCCTCATTCCATATAAAAATAATGCTTCATATTATTTTTATATTAATATAATATAATAATATATAGTAGTATAATATGCTATTATATTATTATAAAAATAATATTATAATTTAATCTAAATGTTATAATAATAAATAATAATAAATTATCGTCATATTGCAAATATATATTGGGATAGTTATTTTTTAAAGTAAAGTATAAGACTAATTAATCAAGATAATTTTGATATTTTGTGGTCGATGATTCAAGATTCCCATAGCATACCAAGGCAGGTGATCTTAGATCAATAGAGATCTTTAATTATTGGCACATGTCATACCCAAAACGTTTATCTTAGATCGCTGAGGATCAAATCATATTAGTATTAGGATCACTAGTGATGCAAGATCACCATGGTTCCTATTTAGATTACCAAACACCTTTAGTTCTTAAAGTTCCTCTCAAAATTCATTTTAGTTCTCAAACATTTAGTTATTACACTCTATTCTCTCATGCATGTTTTAAGAATGTTACGTTGATGACATTCTGTTATGTGGAGTCGGTTAAAATTAACAAAATAGATGATATGTTACCATGCATGTTCGCATCAAAGTGAAACATCAGTTATTTCATTAATTTTAACTAATCCCTTGCAATATGAGATCAGGAGTGCAACATTCTTAAAATATGAGGAAATAATCTATAAGAATCGGAAGATTGAGGACTAAAAAATATTTTGAACGAAAGTTTGAGAGGGAAAAGTATATTTTAGCCTAAAAGTTAAAAATAATTTTAAAAAATAATTATATGATTCGATTATATAGAGACTACTGCATCTAACTTAGTCGATGATTTGATTTCTACCATTATTAGATCTTGGTTAGATTTTTTCTATTCTGATTATAAAAATAAAGAATAACAATAGTCATTAGAAAGTTGTAATTTTAAACTAGTTAGAATTAACTACATGAATCTTTTATCTCTACTTCAATCAGTTTTGAATTATATTTTCTATAAGATACAAAGATTTTATATTTTTATTTATCATTCTTCTCATACAATTTTTGGTCTGCTTCTATTTCTTTTTCCTTTTATATATATCAATTCATTTTTTACACTAGTATAACTCTAAGTGTATATTACTTATAATTTATAATTGTTCAATATTTTATATTATAAAGCATAGCTAATCTTATACCTATCTTATAAAATTTTTCTTCAACTTGCTAGATACTTTACCATAAGATAATATTTCAGTTGCACTTCTTTCTGCTTTAGTCCTATGAATAACATCATTCTTAGTTTCTTTTTCTTATGAGTAGTTTATTCTAAATGTCAAAAATGATCACTTTTAAAAACTTATGTTTCTCAAATTTTTACTTCACATTCATCTTTATTTTAATTATATAAAATAATATTCTATATATTCTATCTTTATCCTGTACCATCTAAAACTTTAGATTTTAATGCACTTTTTCATAATTCTTACTTTTCAATGAACCTCAATCTTAATTTCATTTATTGCTCCTGCATCATTATTCTGATTCATAAAACATGCTTTTATTATATTATTTTGATTAAAAAATTATTTTTCGATAATTTTAGAAATATTATTCATTCAAAATTATTTCCATGATATGGTAGTCGTTAAAAAAGGATTAATATTGCTGGATGATGACTTATTTAAAAAAAAAATCTCTATTATGCATACGAAGCATAATAGTAGAATTATTTTTTATCGGTACGAAAATCTGGATTTTTAAATATTATATATTCAAATTAAACAACAGTTAAAATGGTGAATCAAAAAACAGTTGTTATTCCTGTTATGTAGTCATTATAAAAGAATGATTGATCGATTCACAACACTCGATCGGTGGCTTCTCCTCCACCTCTCATCGCATTAATGGCTGTGAATTAAGGCGAATGACTGATAATATGAGACCATTTAAAAATTATCCCTTCGACCATCCATTTCGACCAAATTATATTTTCAAGGACTTGAGGAAACATAGGAAACATCAGCTTGATCGATGGCACCCCTGACAGGAACAATAATATCCGGAAGAGGACAAGAATAATATCTATTGATAGATCTTTACGATAGGTTCTTGATGCTGGGTAAGAGGTGGGTTCCACTTTGATACACTCGAAGATCATGTTTCAAAATCCATGGGGGGGGTGGAAATTTCATAGCTTATCTTATGTCAGAAGCCTTGGGCAAAAAGGCTGCAGGATGGGTGTTAGGATCCCGTGGCCTGAACCAACGTCAACTCGATTGAACTTGTGTTACCCACTCGATATCCATTTAATTCGTCGGCTCGATCAAGGTTTAAAATAACAGCCGTTGTTACAAAGGATCTTGCATGGATTCTTTTATTTTTTTATTTTTTTGGACCCAATCATGGATAGCATGTTTGCCGAAATCACGGCCACTAGATTAATTGTTGTTATAATTTTGTTATACTATCAATTCATCCCCTAATTTGTCTATTTTTATTCACCCACCTTTCCTGCAGTCATTGGCAACAAGAAGTTAATTTGCTTCAATGAGATCTCCTCTTTGGGTAGTTTAGTCTCATGACCCAAGTGAAAGAGGAGTTCAATTTACTTTATCAGTCCTAACCGATCGGTGATTTGATTTAAATCAATCATATTTGTGCTATCTAAGTTGGATAAAATATTATTAAATAATATTTTAAAAATTATTTTTTAATTGTTAATAAATAGTCATGTGGCAAATGATTGCTTAGATATTGTTATTAATAGAATTGAATTTTTTTCTCATCGATATATTTCAGGCCGATTGATGGGAGAAGAAATTGATGATATATGTGATGGGTGAAGTAGTTTGAACTATGGATGATGACTTATTTAAATATGATTGTCAAAGCAATTCGATATGCCATGCCAATGTAAAGTTTGATAATAAAATGCCAATGATATCACCATCTTTTTGAAGGGTTATCTTATAGTTAGCTTATTATATATATAATTTAGCACTTGATCTAGCACACCATCTTAATCGATAAAATTTAGCTTCCCAAGAAAATTAAAAATATTTTATAATGGATATAATGATGATTATTTAATATTTTACTTGACATTTAATTGTAATTATTATTTTATATTCAAATTTCTAAATTAGTTAAAAAAATATTTTTAACATTCAATTTAACTCATTTTCCATGAAGAAGTATATCTAGAAATTTTGTTCAATTCAAGGTACTCTTTATAATGCCCTCTATTTATAGTTATAGAACCCTTATATCTACATTTATTTCTTGCAAATAAGGAAAAATATGTCTCTTCATAAGATCGATGACTTATCTTGACATTAGCTTATTGGATAAAATCTTCGACTCATCTTGATGTTATTTGATCAGATTGAATTTCTAACTCATCTTGGCATCAAATCCTTCAAATATGCTTAGATTTTATAGTGGCATCAAATTATTTAATAAGATTATTAGAATTATTTCTTTATCTATAACAACATCTGGAACCGAGTTAAGCACAAACCCAATATTGAATCCCAATACTTCGTTGCTCGGCTTTGATACAAATTGAGTAAATTATGTGTTAGCTAGGATTATGATGTGCATCATGAAGGTGGCTCGTGGGTTTGATATTGGTTAATTAGTTCATATTATTTGGATTAGACAATAAGTTAAACCACTAAAGATGTTGCAATATGAGGATGGTGATAGTAGACAATCTCATCATGTTAGGATCACAGTTTTCTTTTTCTCCTTCTTTATCATAAAATTATTTAATAGAATTATAAAGTAGAAAAGCAGGCTTTCCTCTCTATAGCAGGATGGCCTATCTTATCTTACAACTCTAATATATCCATTTTTGTAGAAATAAGGCTCTTTAAAAACTCTATAACTTTTGTTTGCTATCAACTTGGTCCTCAATGGAAGGTGGAATCGATTTACTCATCATGCCTACCTAGTGGTAAAATTGCAATGCGAAAAACAAATAAGAGGAGGTCAATTTTTTTTATACATCATTGCCTATTTTACATAAGGGTAATAATTTATGACTTGACCTATTAACCTTACCCATTTTGAAGTAAGCTTAGGTTTGACATAAATAAATTTAAGTCAAAGATGGATCAACCTATTAGACATTTATTAATTGGGCTACATTTGGATCTAGACCTTTGTCCGATTTAACCTATTTTATTCCATCTAATAATTAGGTTAGGTCATGACCCGACCTATTTAACATATTTAAGACCTCTTTAACTCACTTAGAACCTACTTAACCCATTTTAGATAGTTGAATCCAACTTGCTTAGCCTATTTAAATTAATTATTAATTATCCTATCAAAAAATCATTTAACTTGTTTTATTGATTCAACTTATTTAATAAATGCATAACCTAATTTGACTTGTTTTTTCAATAAATTATAAGTTGGGCAAATTTACTTATTGACAAAATTGTGTAACCTAATTTTAACTTGTTTAATAAATAGATCGAGCTTAGGTTAATAAATTTTTTGCCCTAACCTAAGTCCAACCTGATTTATATTTGATTTGACCGGACCCAATTACCACCACTAGTCTTATATGATATATTTTCTATTCATTAACCTCTTTCATGACTTCTTGCATAGATCTTGCATCTATCTATGCAAGCATCATTGGAATAACTCACCATGCTTTTTGGCTACAATTTACTAGAGTACTAACCTAAATATTTATATATTGATTGTAGATGACTTTAAAACCATATCATTAAGTCCTCAGAAAAGCGATGAGAGCTACTTTTTGAGGAAGTTGTAGGCATAAGGATGTCTACTTTTTTTCCTTTTGACTTAATTAATAATTTAGTGAATCTTAATTTTAAGGACCCACAATTTACTTAGTGTAATAACAGAGAAAGAGTATCTAAGATATAGTAATTCATTGGTTGATCTGTTATATACCAAAAGTGGATTGATTTTCATACAAACTTTAGAATACAATACTTTCTTAAAGTTGCTTCGAGCTACTATTCCATCTTATTGTCTACTTTTGAAATGCAATTATTGTAACAAGTTAAAGCATATTCGATGTCTCTAAAACTATTTTTGGATAAACATTATTCTTTAAAACAAGTCATAGTAAACAAAATCAATAGACGTCTAAACTCTTATAAGAATAAAGTTATACCTGGTACAAAAGTTATGCCCTTAAGACCACCCTATTGTCTCTATTTTGTTTGACCCTCATCGTTGTCAATAGCTATTTTGGCCTTGATATCCCTTGTTACCTTCATTATATGAGGGCTAAGGGAAAGAGAAAAATAAGTTATGGGAGGAGCTATGTACCAACTTCAAATTAAATAGAATCCTAACCTCAAACTAACTTCAAATGTATGAAAGCAAAACTAAGGTGGGAAACTAGATTTGGAAGAGAATAAAAGGCCACCACTACTTCTGAAGTTATTCTAACACAAATTTTTGCAATAAAAGGTTACCCCTTGATAGAATTACTGAAGTATTAAGTTTATAAAAATAGACTAATATCAGTATTTCATTTTCATTTTCATTATAACTCCTCAATGCACAGATATAATAATATGAGCTTCTTACTTAGAAAAAAAACTATTTAGTTAATGTAGATTAGTCTTACACACTATTTTCTAGTTGTTTTAAACTAGAGAAATAGTAAAATAGGGAATAGTTGTATATCTATTTTTTTATAGATATTGATTTGCCTTTAAGAGTTCTTTTATTATCATTATTTTTATGATTAATATATATGTCAATGCACACATAAAAGGTTAATTAATTATTGAAACAATGAAAATTGCTATGATCAAAGAGCATATTTATTGTTTTTATATGGCTATATGGATACTAACTAAAGAAAATCTATCTCATGTCCCATATTCAGATTAATAGAAAATCAAATGGTTAGAAAATCTATTGGGATTGTCTAAATGCCTTAAAACTTTATGCAAAAATAATTCTTAAAATCAATGATTATGCTCAATCAAATTATATTTAATGGTTATGATTGTTTTGAATACAAATTATTCTTACTTTCAAACAAATTATATTAAACAATACTAATAGATAATAAAAGAGATAGTTTGCTTAATATAGAAGTTGAGGCCTTGAAACCATATTGCTACATTTATTCTTCTCTGTCCTTTGCTATTACTAATAAGGGTTACAATCTTGGTATATTAACTTATCTTTAGAAATGATATAGCCTTAGAAACTCTCCTTACCTTCTTCATATGAGGGTTAGGAAGAGGTAAGAAACAATTACGAGAATAGAGCTACATATTGGCTAGGATCTAAGAAACAAATTAGGAGAATAGAGTTACATATTCACCTCAAATGGAGTATAATACTAGTTAGCTCTTATTGTCAAATCTCAACATGTAAAAGCAAGATGAAGGCAGAAAATAGGTTGTTGGGAGAGAGCTAGATAATTAATTCTTTATGGCAATCTCTTGTCCTTAAGAATATTTTCTAATAAAAGGCCATCCCTCGATAAAAATGCCTAGGTATTGAGTTTGTAAAAATGGATAGGCATTAGCATTTTGTTTCTGTTATAACTATTCAACATATAGCTAGCAGAATAAAAAATTATCACTTAGAAAATCTATATAGCTAATAGAGATTTGTTCTATCACTTGATTTCCTAGTTGTCTCAAACTAGAGTGATAAGAAAACAAAGAATAGCTTTGTATCTATTATTTTTGGGATTTGTATGACAAGAGGAGTTTCTTTATTATCACATGTTTTATCAATAACTAGCAAAAACATATAGTTACAAGAAGCAAAAATTTCATAATGGAATAGTAAATTTATAAATGTTATCTAATAAAGGGTTTTGGAGATACTATGGTAATGGAATTTATCTTACATTCTATACTTATACGTAGAAAATCATATTGTTATAAGACTCCATTGAGAGTAAATCCAATTCTCTTAAAACCTTTATATGAAAACAATCCTATAATGCAATTGTTAGGATAAGTTGAAGCATATTTAATAGTTAAGATTGTTTCTAAATTAAAATTATTCCTACTTTTGAACAAATCAAGTAAACCAAACCAACAAATGCCTAAACTCTTACAATATATATTAAAAGAAATAATTTACCAAGATATAGAGTTAAGGATTCTTGTTGCCCCTCTTCTATCCTCAGTTATTAGTAACAATGGCTATGGTCATTATACCTCACTTTATCATTATGATCTAACTATTGTATAACTAATATGAGAATAAACACATATCAGTCCTCATATACTCTCACATTTAAGCTTGGATATTTTTACTAGGTTAAAGGTCCAAATCCAATAAAATATAGTTACAAATACCATGACTAGCTAGTAATTAATCCCATATAGATTCATACTGTAGCATCCCTTAGTTCATATAGTCTATGAACCAAGTCCACTCTATTATTATTTGCAACAATGTAGAATTTTATTTAAAAAGGCTAGTCAAAAGGCTAAACACATACCTGCATAACTTCTTATATACTATTTGTACTGACCTAAGACCTTATCTAAAAAGACTAATCAAAAAGAATTATTTATGTTCTTTGACTCTATAAATGTATCTAAAAACTATCTAGTGCATAACCAATGTGAGATTAAATATATGTCCATATGAATTCTCATGTTCAGTTCAATGTGTGTGGGTTAAGAGAAGGTAATAAACAAATTATTAGAGTAAAGCTATAAACTTATTTTGGATAAAGTAGAATTGTAGCCTCTAACTTTAAATATTAATGTTTATAAGTGAACAAGATGCAGGAAAAAAGTTGTAGTAGGGAAACAAAAGGCCATGACACATCTAAGCTTATCCTTAATCCTGGAATCTTTTAAGGGTTATCTTTTGATAAAATAGTTCAATGCCAAGCTTACAAAAATAAATTTGGATTAAGATTTTCTTTGTATTATAACTCCTCAACACACACCATTGGCAGGATATAAATTTTCTCCTAAAAAAATTTGAATCGTTGTCCTTTGTTGCTTTTAGCTAAGGGATCAAACAAAGGATTATTTCCTTTAAATTCAAAAAATTTGAGATTGCCTATAAAGAATCATGGCTGATGCTGTAGAGGCCTTGGAAAAAGATAGTTATAATATCTCCTCTAATTTGTGTATCTTAAAAGTTGGAAGCAACAAAACAAGTTTTGAATTAAATGGATTCCTGATGAAGAAAAAAAAATAGATAGCAAAGGATTTGGAGCTTGAGATTACTAAATTAAACAAAGAGAACCTAATTTTGGTGGTCTTTAAGTTGAAAAACTTAGGTTTCTTATAGGTAAAATAGTAGAGTACCATAGCTTGTTGCAGCAATAAAAAATCTTTTGGCATCAAAGATCAAGGTTATAATGGATTATCATAACACCAATTTTTTTTACAAGTACATTATTATAGAAAGAAACTATAATAAAATTATTAGCATCTATAGGGATAATGCCACACTCTATGAGGATGACAATTAAATTCAAGAGGTTTTAACAACTATTTTTAGGAATAAATTGAGCTTTTCTAGTAATTATGCTTAACCTAAATTATCGTCACTTTAAAGTACCTATTATTGAAGATGAATAACCTCTTTATTGAGCACTAATTACTATATAGATTGAATTGCTGTTGTAGTATATGCTCTTAGATAAAACCTCAAGTCTCAACAAGCTTCCACTTGGATTTTTAAAAGCTTACTAGAAAATAGTGAAGAAAGAAATTTGTAAATCTATGTTGTTCTTTTGAATTGAACACCTTTGTTATACACTTGCCAAAGAATGATAATTCAAAGGATCCATCTATTATTAGTCAATTAGTATATATACTACTATGTATGAGTTTCAGCTAAATATTATGGATTGTGCCAAAATTTGTGTTCAAATTTTTAATATCAAAGAAACAAGGGGCCTTTGTTAGTGAAAAAACTATGTTTAGCAATCTTATGTTAGTTCAAGTAGCTGTGAATTCTCTTCATAATGCTTGAAAACAAAGTATTATTTGCTATAAAATATGGGCTTACAATTGAGTGGGTTGGAGCTATTTGAAGGCCGTTCAGTTTTGTTATGAAATTTCTTAGCAATTAATTACTCATATCAAATAGATACATTTGAGATGCTTATTTCATGTTAATTATCAATGGATTATCAACTTTTGTTTAAGTCTTCTATTAAGGATAAGGTTCGGTTTCTTTTATCCGCCTATTTATTTATTGTATATAGTGAAATGATTAGATGGAGCATCCATCAAAAGCTAAACAAAGGTTGCTAGTTTTTGGCTGAATATAAAAACCTTGCAGTGAGCCCATTTCTTATTTATGGATAAATATATATTTCAAGAGCTAAAGATAGAGATGCATTAACTTTCAACAAGGCATTCAATCTTATTATTTATAGTTTAGCCAAAGTGTTAATCTATCAAATTAAATGATCACCTTCGATCGAAAAACTTTCAAGCTAAAAAAATAATGGAGTACTTTATTATGTGTGCAAGTAGCAGACAAACAATTCAAGTAAATATTTAGAAATTCCATCAAGGCGTTTTTGAATTACCCTAATGAATATAATAGGAAACTAGTTGTACAGAAATAGAGATCTTTATCTTTTATAGGTTGTCTTACCCTAATGAAGTTGGTTTTTTATTTTACTTTTATCCAACATTCCTTTATTACTCTTGCTCTACAAGTTTTCAAAACAAAGTTAGAGCTTATCAAAAATTACTTATGGGGAATAGAAGAAGGTTCATGCGTGCGTGTCATAGGATATTATCTACCCACCTAACTTAATCATTGGCCACGATATGCCTTGTCTATAAATCTGTAAGAATGCTCTATTCAACAAGTTATCATTAGATATTTCTTTTAAACTTTCACGTTTGTTGTGCATAAATTATTTTATCAAAACAAATTACGGGTTGACTAAAAATCTTACCAAACCTCCTTTATATGCTTCATAGTAATAGAAGTGACATTATTGTAGATGAATTTAAATGGTCCAAAAGGTAATAGTCACTTTATCGATATCTTAGATGACCAGTAATTTTTATCTATGTTAATAGTGAACTAAGAAGCCATCATACAATGCTTTCTATTAGAAATTACAAATCAGATTGTTAATGCATTAATGGCCATCCTTGCATGTAAGACATAATAAAAATGAAAACAAAGTATGAAGAAGGTTAGCAAGCAATTACTAATCCATGAACTTCCTATTGTCAATTTCAAATGGGTGTAGAGATTATCAGCTCACTTGAGAAATTGATGTTTTATTAGGAAAGCAATGTAGAACAAATTGCCTAATTTAGCGTTATTACATAGTAAGGATTTAGGGAAAGGTATTTGTCAAAGACATCGAGAGTACATCAAAGACACCATTAATGTCTTCTTCTCATGTAATGATCCTTGAAAATTGGGTTACTCTTTTACCAATTAGAAATATGCAATGATATTTTGTAGCGCATGAGAATATAAACTTACATCATAAGGTAGAGATGCTTTATATATGTTTGCTTACATTAGCAAGCAACCAGGTTGATTAGGCTTTATAATTAAAGACTATAAGAAAAATGTAGTATACTACAACAATAACATTCTATACCACATCTATTTCCTTAGTCAAACTTATGACAACCTTCTTGGGATTGTAATATGTGATAATCAATATTAGAACTAACTACATTATCTTAAATGGGATTTAAGCATTGTGATTGCTTGGTCAAAATAAACTTTATTTACTTTGCATTTTTATATAAGGAAAATTTGATGTTTAGCTGAGAATTTTATTGAGTTTGGAGTAAGTCATATTTATGAGGGGATAACTATTCAACTACATTATAATTAAGGAGCTGAAGTGGGTACCGCATAAGTTGATCTTCTAATTTTTTTAATCTATTTATTTGGTGTCTACAGATGTAGAGTGGTTTACTTTTATGTGCAATAGATATAATCTAGTGTAAATAATTTTCAAACCCCTATCTAAAAAAAATATAATTCAATTGGCTAATGAGATTACTTTTTTTTTTCACATATCAATTGACATTATACTATGCTCATAATGATTTCTTAGGTCAAATTAATTTGAATAAAATTGTAAACGATTTCAACAACTATTAGTTAGTCACCATGTGATCATCAAATAATTATTTTTCTCAATGATCAAATGAAAGAGTTATTTTGATTAATATTTCAAGGATATGTTTGTACTAGATATGTTTTAAGAATAAAGAGTTTAAATGAATAAAATGGATAATTTATTTAGCACTCTCATCAATAAATTAACACATAAGGGGAAATAATGACAAAACCTATACACAACATAAAAATGGCCTACAACTAATTTTGGATTGAATAACAATAGAAAGCCTACTTAAATACTTCAAATACCTCATTTTTTATTGATAAGATACTAGCCCTTTGGTAGAATCATGTAATGTATCAACAACCTATCGTAGTATTAGTATTATATAATGTGTGTGTGTGCGCGCATGCACACTTGCATGTAGGTAGGTATCCTTTCTTTTATTTTTCATGAATTTGATAACATAAAAAAATATTAAATATCTCAACATGATCTATGAGGATCTTTGGATCCACTATGGACCACTTCGACCTTTTTGAGTAGGACTAAATTAGATATGTAAGCAAGATCCACTACATCAAGGACTCGATCTTGAAATAAAACTTTAAGAAGTCATAATTTATACTCTAAGAAAAATTTAATGATGCGACAAAGTTGATATAAGAATCACGATCTAGTTTTTATTCAAAGTTTAAAAAATTTATAATATTTTTACTTATAAAAGTTATACCTCAAGTAAAAGAGATGTCCAATCCAATTTTTAAAAGGACAAACCATCAATATAAATAGAAAACTTGTCCTATGAGTTCATACCCACTGATTGGATAAAAGTTAAAAGAAGTTTTGTCATTCTATCAAATCCATATTTAAAAAAGGAATCTAACCTGAATTTTAATATAACAGGCTTCGTTAATGTATATGTATCAATTTTATTAGTCTTAATAAAAGTAAATGATCGATAACCTTGCTTTCAATTTTTTTACTTATTTTTATTTTTTGAGAGGTTTAACTTGAGTGGAGTGAAGGAATTGTTACATTCTTTTTCTAATCTAATTTAGTATTAGAGCCTAGGGTCCTCTCTTCACAAAGTCCTAGTGTATGGCCCAAATTTATAATCAATACTAATAGACAAGAAAAAGCTTTTAGTGCTCGCATCAAAAGACGAGGATGAGATTAGATCCCACTTTTACCTTAATAAATGGTGATGTGAATGGATACCTTGCTCAATTGAAAGAAAAGTTTGCCTAATTCATTAAGCTAATATTCTAATTAATGCTTTCAATTTCAATAGCTGCAACTTTCATAACAAATCTATCTTCAATATCTTGGAGGGACAACTAGTCAACTAGTAAAGAAGAAGACTAACTATAAGAACTCAAAATTCTCTATTCTAAGCATGAATTGAGATACCTATATATAATAGATTGATAGATATGTAAATGTTGACTAAAAGGCTTGAAGCATATAAAGGTAACCTAAAAAAGACTAGACAAGTTATTCTTATTTCTTACCATATATTGTTACGTTAGTATCCCAAATATTGCCTTTACTTGCCTAAATTTTTCTAATTATGCCCTTACCTATTTGAACTCTACATAAGGAGCAATGATGTCTCTAATATGACATGGATAAGTTAAAAATTTAATCAAAAAGAAATTTTACCTAATTAACTATGAGAATATGCTTGTCAATGATAGTATCTTTAATAAAAGTATGATCAATCTATCCAAGATTACATATAAAGTTTTAGTAAGAGATCTCTTTAAGGATTTTGATGATGATCATTCTATTTTATAAACTATATCAAAGATCTTATAAGAACATTTTGAAGGAGCTAAAGTTCTTCAAAGTTAAGGACATCGATGAAGCTAGCATGAAGGTCATGATAATTAAAGAAAAATAGATCAAGGAATGACAAGAAAGAGAAATGTTTGAAGAATGGAGGAAAAAGTGATGGTAAACCAAGCTAAAGATAAAGTAGAATAAGAACAAAATCAATATGAATTGAAATTTCTATACAAGATCAATGGTCATACAAAAAAGAAGTGTTGAAAGCTTCATTCAGAGATGAGCTTGAAAGGATTGAAGAATAGAAGAATGCTATGAATTGAGAAATGCTAAGAATCGAGAAAAATTGGCTCTCAATGTTATTGAAGCTGAGGGATTACCTAAGCTTGGGAAAGTAGGCTCTAAAATAAGCTTGATGGTAAGAAACCTAGAGCTACAGCTAGAAGGCCCATAAAGTGAGAAGAACTTTTGTACTTAAAGATTAAGATGAAATAGAGTATAATTGGTGCAATTATAAACCCTAACATCTAGAAAAATGGTTTAGAAGTTGAAGCTTTAAATATCATCAAAAAGTGTACCTAACTTATAAACCTCTATTCACATCCTTGCTCTCTTGGCCAGATTTAAAAGGATATTAAATTAATTGTCATCAAGAAGTGCACCTTTAAACTTATATAACTAAGACATATATTGATGAGATAATCCATGAATTAGTTCCTATGGGCATATGCTAGGTCATCCTAGGAATCCTCTATATATAATATTGTAGTGTAAGTATCAATTTAGGAAAGATGAAAAAGAGTTCCTAGTTAACTCCACTAAAACATAACAAAATACTCACCTTGTGATTATTGCACAAGAAAACAAGCCAGTTGATATTTGCAAGGAAAAAAAAATTTACTAATAATGAAATAAATAATATTTCACAACAAATAATGAACTAACCAACAAATTAAAAAGCTAAAAGGTTCAACTATAAGAGAAGGAAGCATGTTTTTTGAATCTCTAGTTTTAATTTAGCAAGAGTAAATACTAGAAATCAGTGAAATCTTGATCGGAAAGGATAATAGGCATGTCATGGACCCTTCTAGTTACTTTAGGTAGGATTAATTGGGATTTTGAAGTAAAACCCTCCATAATTAAAACTTGATAAGAGCCAAGATTTTGAGAAGTTCTAACTTCTATCTTGGGAGGAATTTGGTGATATGATAGTTGGCCAAGTTAATCTAAGAGATGAGATTTAGCTTATGTCTAAATTCAAAAATTCCATTATATTTTATATTTAAAAAAATCCATGTTAGAATAATTTTGCCTTAATTATCAATGAAATTTAGTTTTACTTTAAAATAGCAAACATTACAAGTATAACGAGACTCTTGTACCATAAATTTATGCATAGTGATTGAAAGAAAGTCAACAAGATTTAACCTTGATTTGCATCTATTTCTTAAATCGAAGAGGAAAAAAACTCAAATTCTAAAAAGATGAATATTGTTAGTCTAATTAGAGGATATGTACTTGTTTTATTGATCTTTAATGAAAGTAAAGAGCTTGTAATCCTAGTTTAAATTTGTTATTTTATTACTATATTAAGAGGTTCTATTTGAGTGAATATTGCTTCCTTTTCTTTGATCAAACATAACATTTCTTATCTGGATAATTTTTGATATATTTAATATTATTTTTAAATTAGAAAATTCATGGATCTTAAATTTTATATCTTCAAATGAGCTCTCTTTTTTTTAATGTCCTTGGCAAGTTGGTAAATGAGTGATATTTCTATTGATAAAACTTGAAACCATGGCATGAAATAATTGATGAATGCTATAGAGCAACCCAAGTTACTAGAACAGCATGGTGCATTTCCTTGACGTACATGATGATCGAATAATTCTAGGAGATTCATGAATGTTCCTCAATGAAATTCATAAAGGCTAGTGATTTAGCAAGATTAGGGAACCAAAAAAAAAAAAATCTTGTATAATGGAAAAAAAATTGAGTGCATAAAGAGCAAGATTAGATACTTACATGTAATGGGAAATACTTTGGGATTTGTAATCCAACATGAGGCAAGTTCATGGTCTATCCATGTCCTTCCTATTTGTAATGCCTAGAACACTTTCCCCCTTCTCTCTTCCATGGTTCTAAACAATCTGTATGCCATGTTCATCAGGCATGCTAGGTGGCTATTTTTATCAAGACTTACTAAACCTTAAATGAAGTAATTAGGGATGGCCATGTAACCTTTCATTTTTAAGAAAGGTGGCAATTCTTCTTGGCAATCCTTATGTACCTAAAGTTGATTCAATGCAGCCATGTTATGTGGACTATGTTCAGCTCCTTTTCATGCTAATGTTTACTTGCACCCTTTGTTGCAAACATTACCCTGCACAGGAACAGAGCTTGCCCTGTTTTGTCCCCCCATAAACTTTGTCTTCACAGAAACACATTGGTCCCATTGAGCTGCTCCATTCATGCAATTGGCGAGCTGGTTACAACCCCTTCCTGAAGAGCCAGATATTTCTTAGCCATTCCAACCTGCAAGCAGACGAAAAGATTTAAAAATTAATAACAATTCTGCTTACATATGGGACCTTTATTCCTAGTACGGTCTCTTAATAAGACTTAAGGAAGGAGAGCCATTGGTCGGTGGAAAAGGGTCAAGTAATAAAAGGCCCTGAGTGGGATGATGAAACCTTTGATTTTTTCGGCGATGGTCGGCTGAGACTTTTGTCACGCTTAAGAGGCCACTAGAGGATAATTAAACTGGGCTGTGCCGCTAATCTCGTAAAGAAGAATTTTGCCTTTCAACCGGATTCGAGGAGAGAGGCAGCAGCAAGTGACAACAAGGCCAGCACCATCTACAGAATATTGGGAGGAAAAGAATCCTTGATGTCACCACTCCGTTAAGAATGTTGTACAATGCTTTGTTTAATGTGCTTCCAAACTAAGACAGCAAATGAATAGGGTTGACTCGTAGCAACTGATTTAAATTGTGGAAGTAGCCAACTTGGACGCATGAAGTGGGTCCCAAAACCATGTATTTGGTCCGCATCATGAGAAAAAATTTGAACCAATCAAGTCAAGGTTCAAGAAATAATAAACCCATTAATTGTGTCCACTTGAATCCAAGATTTTCGTCCTTTTTGGAGGACCACAAACTCATTTGTGTGATATGGTTCTTCTTCTAGATGCCTAGATCAAATCCACTAGTTTATTTTTGAAAAATTCTAAAGCTCAAGCCAAAGCAAGGTGCGAGTTGACCAGCAGAGAAAAATCTTTAGTAGTTAAGATTGTAGGATTGAGAATATTGTGTAGCTTATTACCTACAGGTCTCATCTTCTTTTTTTTTTTTTTTTTTTGTTACAAATGGGCGATCACACCATTTTGGAGCGAGTCAAACCCGAAATATCAGAGTACACAATTTGATGCAAAATAACAGGGCAAAGGATACCAGCATGCCAAACCCATTGTCCAGATCGACGAGCAACAAAAGATGCAACCCAATCAGCCGCTGCATTAGCTTCTCTATAGGCACGAAGAATCATAGTGGCATAAGTAGTCTGCAGAGAGACTCTAATATGTGTTATCAGAAGGTTTAAAAAGAATAAGAATCCTCAGCCTGCCTGATCCACCTGATAATCGTAAGATATCTCCCTTAATAATCAATCTACGATGGCCCATGTATCGAACAGCATGAGTGATGCTAGCCCATGCAGCCTGAGCTTCACCATAGGGACCGAGATATCAATAGAGCTATGCCCACCAGCCGCAAGTAATTGGTCCTCAGAGCCACGAATGACAAACTCAGAACCAGCAGAACGATCAGGCTTGAGAAGCTAGATCCAATCTTCGAGCAAGTCTTTTTTTCAATTAAATAGAGTCGAAGCAAGGAATCTAGATTGGATGTCATGTTGATCTTTTTTAATTTCTCGAAATGTAATCAGGTTAATATTTTATCATATCTTCAAACAAAGAAACACTACAACGTAAGGACTAAAACGTTCATGGATTTTAGTCTCTCCTCTCCAAAAGTTTTGAAAACCTTTTTATCTATACAAAGCTCATCATGATATATATATATATATATATATGTAATTATAAAATAAAATTTATAATATATAATCCTAAAACAAAGTTTACTATTTTTAGTTTGGTTTTCTAAAGTTTGGTGTTATTTGTATCTTAATTTCCACATCATCCACGTGAAACTTCCTTGTGCGAAGCTCTACGGTGGTCTGGACCGCGACCTGACCAAAATGGAGAATTGACTATTGACCACATCCAATTACTATTGACTTAAAATTACTACAACAGCGAAAAAAATTACACTGAATCCAAGCCGGTCCTACTTGTTTTCCCTTCCCACAATTGCATGCAAAGTTGCAACGCGGTTAAGCGATATAACATACGGTAGCATTGGCATGATGATTTGAACGTTGACATGAGGTGAAAAAACAAAGAGGAGCTCACAGAAGGACTGATGGCTCGCCTCACAATACGATAATTGAGGAAGGTCGGCCACAATCAAACGCTTGGCATCTTTAACTCTGTAAATTTATTACATCACTCCTAAACGATGCACCAATTTTAAGGCTTCGGAACGTATGTCACGAATCATATCGCATTATAATTATATGGAATCGTCGTGTAGCCTCCAATGTAATGCGGGGCGAGCCTAAATTCTGATCATTTATGTACGGGAAATCGCTGTCAGGATCTCTCGACACCCTTCTGTTGGGGAATTTTGTCCCAATTATTCGTCGTCTATTTCGCATCTAAAAAATGAGTAATTTTTTTTTGGCCACCTCCAACTCCTATATAAACTGGTGGCAGAACAGGGGCACTCGCTATCTCATCTCGTGGCCTGGCTGCTCCTCCCCACTCCCTCCCTCCCCTTCTACTGCTCGTCTTGTTCTCTTTCTTTTTAGCCTTCTCTTGTTTCTTTTTCATCGACGACGTCTCCTCTGTCTCTGTCTCTTGCTCTGCTCTGTTTTGCTTTTTTTTTTTTTTTTCTTTTCTCTGCTCTGTTAGCCATGCCTTCGAAGGCTTCGGTGTGCCAAGGGATCCAGTCTTGCCTGGAACCACGGCAGCCCCACCCCTCAAAGCTGAAGCCAGAGAGCCATAGATGGGTCCGGCCATCGGGTACCCACCACCAAGATCCTGTCATTGTTGAGAAAGGAAAGGAGAAAGAGATGGATAACGTTAGTGGTGGGTGGAGCTCCATCTACTCTCTTTGTAGCCCCTCGCAAAACGCTCTCGAGGCCGTAGACAAGTCCTTCTCCGACACCAAATCTTCCCACCTCCAGCGACCGTCTTTACAAAGCGACCGATGCCGTGGAAGAAGAATTTGGCAATGTGCACGGAGAATTTGGGCTGCGAGACGGGCGCAGTCTATGACGCCAACGACTTCAATGGCGACGCTGAGAATCGCCATACTGGACGTCCAAAAGGAGGAATGGCGGCGGCAAAGAGGAGCAAGAGAGGGAGCACGGGGGCTGGGTTTCCTCCGCCACTGACCACGCTGTCGGGTGACTCGCGCCTTCGTATTTTGAGCAAGAGGGAGAATGGCAGGCTACTGCTACTGCCTGTCAAGCCACCCGTCATAGAAGCTGAGAGGATCGATGGCCGCCTTCGTCTTCGTCTCTACTCCGACAAGTTATTCCGCTCCAATGGCAAGAAAGTAAACGAGCTAGAAAAAGAGGAAGTAGAGGAGGAGGAAGGAGAAGAAAAAGAAGAAGAAGAAGAAGAAGAAAGAAGAAGAAGAGAACGAAGCAGACTTGAAAGAAGAAATGATGAGGAAACGGAGGAGGAGGAGGAGGAGGAGGGGGGTTACTTGGGCGTTGTTGGCATGGAGATGAATGAGATGAGCTACAATAGCATCAATGGAGGGGGGGAAGAGATGGGGGTTGGGAAATATAGAAGGCCTGGTGGGTGCAAAGAAGAAGAGGGTGGCGGGCACCGGAGGGGGACGAGCCGGGGAAAGCCGATGCTAAACTGGGAGGCAGAGGCCTTCTGGGTGGCGAGCTCCTGAGAGCTTCCATGGTTTTAACCCAAGGAAGAGTTTCTCACGGTGCTTTCAGGGCGCGCGTTGCTATGGCGCAGCTCCTCTATCTTTTGTTTATCTAATATTATCAAGCTTTATCGTATTTCTTTCTTCGACCTTAGTCTTTGCCGTTCGGCAAGCCATGTTTACGATGGACTCTGGGAGATTTTTATCGAGAAAGGAGAGGTTGGGGGTTTCGGGGCTTCAGGAGCTGCATGGCCCGCGATTGTTTCACTGTTCTTTTGGCCCCTCTTCTTTTTTACTTTAATTTCTCAAGATGTCGCTTATATAAGAATGATTCAGCCTCTCAACTACTATTATATTGTGCTGCTTAAAACCATTTTAATAGACAATCTGCCACTGTTTGTGAATGATGATGATGGCTGTTTTTGTTTTGGAGCCAATTAACATAAAGAAAAGGACGCAAGGAAGAAAAAAAAAAAAATGATTTTTAAATAAGCATAGAAACTTGAATTTAGGAAAAGTTGAAAAAAAGTAAATGAAAAGTGGAAAGGTTAAATAAACTGCTGTGAGAGAACAGTGACAAGATTCTTTGAGATCACTGTGATGCTATTTCATTCTTGTGAACCATCATTATGATGTCAACAGGCTTATTTGAAGAAGAAAAAAAAAATGCATTCCCTCAAATTTTTGGAAGAATAGCACCAATTGATCAGGAAGACAAACAAACAGAATAACCTCATATTTTGACACCCATATCCCATTTGTACTTGAAGGAAACTTGATGATAGGTTGAGCCATATGCTAACTGTTCTTGAATGAAACTTGATCATAGGTTTGCGCAGAAATGGCCATTGGTTCAGAGGGCTTGGAGGTAGGCTCATAACCAGGCTACCAAATTACAAGTCCTTGCTGCAATCTCAGTTACAGAATTCCCAAAATTGAGTCCCAGACTTTTGTTGGGGTGTGCAATTCTATCCTGTAGAAATTTATTCAAGAAAGTTAGATGCATAAAAATAACAGAATCTAATCTAGATTCTTTGTTAGCATGTCAAAATCTACCACGCACACAAGTTCTAGAAATTCCCCACAACTTTGGTTGTAGAGTAGGTCAAATCCAACTTATTTATTACAGTGGAAACAGGTCTGACCAGATTCCTCTGGATGAGGTCATTAGATCCAAATCTAACCCATACACTAGGCTTTAGGATGGTGCAGAACTAGAATAATCTTCTATAAAAACCACAATCATCCATGGCTTACAAAAAATGACGTGTGATGATAGTGCCCATGGCTTTAAAGCATGAAAGAACTGGTGGAAACCTTGACTGCATGCTCTTATTCTGGTAAACTAAAAGCAAGCTAAAACGATCTTATACAAAGCTTAACTATCATCCTTTTTTTGGTAAACAATAATCTATTCGAACGTGTTCGTTATCGTCCAACTTATCTGCTTAACATGATCTTGTAAACCTAATTGTTACAATGGTTGGCATGTGGGATTGCTGAAGGTGGTCATGGATTTGTCCATAAAGTCCATTTCAAGCAGAACAGTGTTGCAGACATCCACACAAGAAAGAACACCAATTCAGGATTGAGTGCACATTTGCTTGCCCAGTCTTTCTACACATGGTGGAGTCACAAAAGATATTTGGTTGCTTTTATTTTGTCCAAGGGAGTAGTTATTACTCACATCAGGCAGCCTATTTTTGAATCTGATTTGAAAAGGAGTTCCCTTATCCCTACTGTTTTATTATACATTGCACATCATCATCATACATTTGGAGGTGAATTCAACTTGCTTAGATGAGGTGTCGCCACTGAACTGCTGCACAGTTGGCTTTACAAGACCAAGTGGGTCTAGAGCATAATAAGTGGCTGCAGAGAGGGGCAGGGCAACTAAAGGCAGTCCCTTGGCATACAGCCTTTTAGGTATAGATAAAGTCATCACAAGTACAAAGTATATAAAAGAAAGAATAAAATATCATTCATGAAACAAACCATGCAAGCCTCTTTTCTCTCTGTTCCCTCTAAAAAAAGCCTCTTTCTTATAGTGGTGCTGACTTGAGATTGTGCATTCCACTCCTCAAGTAAACACCTTTCGTTTCGGCTGAGCCTATCAAAGAAAGAGAGAAGGCAGCAAGAGGTTAAAAACTCCAAAAAGCTGCGGCGCTTGCTGATTTCATCCAACTGATACCCATACATAACTTTATTTTAGGTCTTGGAAGTTAGTGATTGCTTGGTTAGTTTAGTAGGAGAACCAAACCTTGCCATCATCCTTTCGTGGACCACATCAAATGTTCCATGAAAATGGATAAAAAAACATGGGAGTTTCCAATGTACCAATATTGTTTTAGATAATTGTCACTTTGGAGAATCATTTCCTTCTCCTATAAATCAATATTGTTTTAGATTTATGCATGTTGACAAGAATGACAAGTCCACTAAGTCTCTTACATGAATTCATCCATTCAGTTTATTGATTTTGAGCATGTTAGTGACACCTTTTCCATCTCATGGTCATGTTTAATTACTGAAAGGAGAGAATAAAGGGGCTCCTAGTTAAGCTATATATTTGAGCATGTCAAGCCTCCTCCCCCTTGCAAGAGGCATCTATATATGCTACACTGGGTTTATGCTACCATACATGGTAGCCTATTCAAAAAGTTAAGATGCTTGCATGCTCTCTCCTAGGCATAAAGCCAAAAGCATAGCTCAATATCAAACCGTACTCAGCAACAGCTTAGTAATTTCTTTCTCCAATTGCAATGGCCAGTTAGGTTGCTTCTGTCCATGGTGCACGCCACACAAAGAGAGAGAGAGCACTTGAGAGGTTGGGCCAACAGAACAAGTGGGAACAACATGGATCGAATCTGACATCAAGGGATAAAATCCAGGCTGCCGCCTCGTATCGCTGTGCGTTGATAGAGGAGAGTTGCAATTAGGGGTGGCAATCATGTCGTATTGTGTCGTATCCGAGTCGTGTCATGTTTTGGTCAGGTTAAAAACACATCAACCCAAACACGACCCATTTAAATTTCGTGTTGACAGGTCGTGTCATACACGGGTTTGTAACAAAAAATAGTCAATCCAAACCCATTTAATTCGTGTCGTGTTCGTGTCGAGTTGTCGTGTCAAAAATTGCCACCCCTACAACCACTAGGGGTGGCAATCGTGTCGTATGTGTCATGTTTTGATCGGATTATCAACCCAAACACGACCCATTTAAATTTTGTGTTGGCGGGTCGTGTCATACACGGGTTTGTACCAAAAAATAGTCAACCCAAACCCATTTAATTCGTGTCGTGTTCGTGTCGAGTTATCGTGTCATGTCAAAAATTGCCACCCCTAGTTGCAATGGTTCCTTCAGATCAATGGTAGAGTAGTAGTTGTTGAAAATCTAGTATATTTCAACATTTAAAAGATTATATATATTTTTTTTATTTTAACCTTTTTATTTTTTATTTTATAAGTTTTGATCTTTTGATTTGATAAGTCTTTTTATCTGATACGTTATTCTTAACAGGATAAGTGTTGACCTTTCTGATACGTCTTTCTTTTTGATAAGTCATTATCAACAGAACCGATGCATACCTTTTATATATAAACAAACACTCATACTTTTCTTTCAGGACATATTTAGAAATACTTTCTTTACTCATCCGCAAATTGAAGGAACAAATCATTTTTGCTTACATTGGTGTGTACACACGGTCTTGTTGCTGTTGTATCCTGAAGGATAGTCGTGCTCTTATCTTCTACACTGAGATATTATCTTTGAGAAGCTTGAATCTACTCTTAAGAACAATATCATGCATGCCTTAGCCTCTTCTCAGTGTTTAATATTATCCGAGATACTATATCATCCTTATCTCTCCAACAATTATCTATCCAACAAACTTAAGGCCAACCTTATCTTACTTATCCAAAAGTAGTCAAAAAAAAAAGACAAAGCATTGTAACATGCGATCAGACAAATCTTCACGACAAAACTACTTTAGGCCCCAAGTAATGACTAGGAAATTAGAATAAGGATTAAGGAGTGGACTAGATGTGAGCTCAGCAATAAGTGGAAATTTTATTGGACGAATTAATGGAAGGTCTTGCTCTTCTCTTGGGTTGAAATGAACGGTTTGTTGGGTAGGCGGCAAGGCTCAAGCCCAAACCAAAGGCCTGATCGTGGCCTGGACGAATCACGGCATGAGGACTCAGGCTGGGGCTAGGTATGTGTAAACGAAGGGTGACAAAATTAAACTCGAAATAAATTCATTTGGATTGATCTTCAGTTGTTTCGTTATCATATTGACGTAATTATGGTACAAAATGATCATGTCTAAATATCAAGCCCAGGCCCGGATTTCTGATTAAATATTTAAAGTTGATTATGTTTTTGTTTGTCTAAATATAGTGGAACTTAAACCATTTAATTTAATAATTTAATGTTAAGGTGAATTTTTAATATGATTCAGCATTATGTTAGAAAAGTATGTTTTTATATTTAAGAAAAGAAGCAATATGCTAATATATATTAAGTAAGTCATGTCTGTTTATAATTGACTTATGAACGGACTATGTCATGCCAATACGACATGATTTATTTATTGAATGAGTTATACTTGTGTTACCTATTTAATAATTGAGTCATGTTTATATCAAGATTTTTGATATGATTAATTAGTCATATTATATTTATGTCAATTTATACATTATGTTATACTCCATCTTTAACAAATATGATGCAATCAATCAAATTGCCGCCTCAATTGTAATCTTTGAAACCTCTCTAAGCTTTTAAGTATGGGTTAGGTTCAACTACTTTGTTTTTAGATTTTGGGCCTTGTTAGGCTTGCTACCTAAATATCCGGGCCCAAATTTCTTTGTGCTAGGTCTTCAGCCTGCTCGAGATGCTCTGGCCCATACAACCATCTTCCTGCATGAAAAGTTTCCTCCGGTGCACAAAGCCGCGCACCAATGCGCAAATTGGTTGCGCATCCATATGAGCGCACGTGTGGACGCACCGCAATCCATTGGGCCGTAGCACACGCGCTCACACAGGCGTGTGGCCAATACACGCGTCTGCGGTGCATAAGACTTTTCCCTTCCTGCATTTCTACTAAAAAAATATCCTCGGGAGTACAGGATGCGCGTATTGCGCATAATAATTGACTGTATAAGATGAATATATTTTTATTCTTTTTGCACTGCACGTGCAGTCATATGCGCACACGGTGCAGAAGAGTTTTCTTTCTACTTGGTGTGAAATGAGATATTAAGCAGTAAAAATCTTTCACAGTTTAGCCTTATTGATAAACTGAGATCAGACGTGTAAGGAGATTAGCTTCTTCTTTTTTTTGTACAGACGGATGATCACATCAATCTAGGGTGAGTCGAGCCCAATATATCAGAATATAAAATTTATATCAGAATAGAAGGGCATGAATCTCTCTGCTTCCAGCTCCAAAATTTAGAGTGGTCGGCCATCCTAGCAGCGATCCAATTGGTCGCAGAGTTGGCTTCCCTATAAATGTGCCAAATAAGACGCTATGAACTCCCTGAATGATAGATCGAATATCGATAATCAAGGGGTTGAATGGCAAGGAGTCGCAAGGGTCCTATCGAAGCCAGCGGATAACAATGATAGAATCCCCTCAATGATAAGACAACGGGTGCTCAGAGCATGGATGGCACAGAAAATACCCGCCGAAGCAGCAGACAGCTCAGCTAGGGGCACTGATGAGTCAAGAAGGCCGAAACCACCAATAGTCAACAACTCACCATTCGGCCCTCGTATCACAAAAGCTGATCTAGTAGATCTACCCCAAACACTTCCATCAAAATTAATTTTGACAAACCCTAGAGGTGGAGGCTCCTGAAAATGAAGACCGTACGACGATGTGCTGTCAAGGCAGCATGTGAGCTCCAGAGGTCAGGGCTATCAGAATCAAGAACAGTATGATTGAAAGTGTACTCTGCAGCTAAGAAGAAGGCTGACCTTGCGATCCTGTAGGAAGGAGCTGTCTTATTAGTGAACACCAGCTGGTTTCAGGATAACCAAATCTGATTAGAAATATAAGCCCTCGTGGTAACCTTCTGATAGATGCCCCTCTCCAAATCCCGCCTAATCAGACCCAGAAAGGAGATGCGGAGAGAAGAAGTATCTTCATCTCAGGGCCCGTTACCTGAAATCTGTCATATCTATCTAGCTCTGGAGCAGGTGAAAATAGCATGGTCAACCGACTCCTCCTCAAGGCCACATAATGAGTAAGTGGGCTGGATGCTCAAACTGCGCCTTGAGAGAAAGGAGCAGGTGGAAAGACAGATTTGTGCCAGCTTCCAAACAAATAGCCAAACCCTAAAGTGAATAGGCAGGTGCCAGATCCATGCCACATCCAACAACTGCTGGGGCTGTGACCTATAAATCTTTAGGAGGTCCCTAATAGGAGCCCAAGGCAAACATGATCTCCTCCAAACCCTAATGTCGGAGGTATGACCCAGAGTAAGAGGAATGGATAGAATGTGACGATAGAGGTCATCCTCGAAGAGACTGGATAACAAAGGGGTATACCAAGCAGAATGGTCCTGAAAGATTAAATCAGAGACTCTCATGCCACTAGGGGTGGCAATGCTGACAAAGGCAGGCCAATGAGACAGAGGGAGGTCTGCAATCCATGTATCCCGAACAACATCCACAGAGACTCCATCACCAATCATCCATGAGATGCTGTTCAAAATATTCGAAATGTGCCGACAGACCTCTTTCCAGAAGAAGGAATGCTGTCGAGTAGACTGAGGATCAGTAGAAAAAATTCAGTCTCCATATTTGGCATGCATGAAGGAGCTTCACATATAGTGCGGATTAAGCAAAAATTGCATGGCGTGCCTAGCAATCAAAGCCTCCCTCCTAATAGTAAGGGACTGGATCTCCAGCCCCCCCTCAGTAATCGGTAAACAAACAATGTCCCAAGCCACAAGGTGAGTACCATGTTCATCCTGCATCGAGGCCCAGAGAAAGTCCCTAAAATATCCCTCAATCTTCCTCAAGCAAGTTAATGGAAAAGCCGCATTAGATAATAGATAGAGAGGAAGAGACGAAAGCACAGAATGTAAAAGAGTAATCCTCACCATCATAGAAAGTCTAGTAACCTGCCACCCATCCAGAAGATCACGGGCATGCTTCTCTAGATCACTGAAGTTAGAGCTCCGTGGCTGTCTTCCCATAATAGGAATCCCCAGATAGGAAAGCCGGTCTGCCATAACCGAGATACCTATAATTTGTGTGATAGCCCCCCTTAAAGTAGGCATTGTCAAGGGGCTAAAACAAATCAAGGATTAACTCAGGTTGACTTTCTGTCCAGAGGCCCAACAATAAGACTGAAGAATAGTGGCAAAAGTGATAGCATTGCTTATTGAAGCCTTGCCTAGGAGAATGCAATCATAGGCAAACAGTAGGTGAGACAGCAAAGGCCTCTGGGGCCCTGCACTGTAGGGGATCGGACAATAGCCCTGCCGTGCCTAAGATAGTGCTCATGATAAAGTATCAGCAGAGAGAATCAACAGAAACGGTGAAAGATGACATCTCTGCCTCAACCCAACCTTAGAGCGAAAGTAATCAGTCTGACCCCCATTAATAAGGATAGAAGAGGATGGTTGGTGAACACAGACCATGATCCAGTTAATAAAGAGCTCCTCAAACCCAAACTCCTCGAGAGTATGTCGTAGGAAAGCCCAGCTCAGTCTATTGTAAGCTCTCTCCATATCCAGCTTTATGGCCATTAGACAGTGACAACCAAAGGCTCGCTCAAGATCATGCATGAATTCCTGAGCTAGCAAGGCATTATCAGTAATGCTACGCCCTCTGAGGAAAGCCCTTGCTTCGAAGAAATAAGACGAGGGATTATTGATCGCATTCGGAAGATCAAGAGATGTGCACATACATTATATAAGGTAGTGTAGAGGCTAATAGGCCGATAGTGCTGGAGAATGGTGGCATTAGGGCATTTAGGTATCAGGGTAACAAAAGTCTGATTTTACTCAGAGATACTAGCTTTTGACTGAAAAACAAGTTGAATGGCCTGCGTTTGCCGATGATTTTCCAACTCTAGGTCAAAGCACAAGCCGACACAATGAGTAATCAATACTCAGCCTGAGGCCTAGTTCCAGGTTATGGAAATCAAATATTTTCAAACCAAATTTCTAGAATTAAAAAAAAAACTTCCATATATATATATATATAACTTTAATTTTAAACTTAAAGAGCCAATTTGCAAAGCAAACCATCGCTAAACAAGAAGATCAAAATGAAGTAAATTTTATTATCAAAACTTCAAGACTGAAATGGATCGAAAGTCGGACTTATAATCCAGTGATCAAGGAATTAGTCAATCTACGATCTTGACCCTCCTGAAGAAACGTCAATAGGGAGAGAAAGACAGCACACAAATTAGAGAGGAATCAAATCTAAATCCTCCAATGGCCAATGGTGAGAGCACATAGAGCAAAGGAGGGAGAGTAATTAGAAAGAGAAAGGGCATACTTGATACTTATTAGCTATCTTCAACCATCCAGCATTTGACGTTTATCGTTAGACGAAGAGCTCACAGTAGGGACATGTTGGGTGGTCAAAAAAAGAGAGGGACGGGTGTCACAAGGTTAGGAGAGGGGATGGCGTTAGGTGAGAAGAGAGAGAGAGAGAGAGAGAGAAACATTGGGTAAAAGCAAGAAGAGAGTAATGCCATGTTTGATTGGACATAATCAATGCTAAAATGAATAGTGATTTTACGTTGCATTGCTTGGTTGCCTAAAATAAAATTGAAATTGTTATTTCTTAATTAAATTTTATTTTTACTTGAAGAAATGGATATTTCATCATATTTACTCAACAATTTCTTCCAATATTAAATTTAATATAACTTGCATCCCATCATCACCAAAAAGTTTAATATAATAACTTATTTTAATATAATATTAAATTTAATATAATAATATATTATAATTAATATACTAGTTAATATTATATTAATATAAAAATTTATATAACATCTTTCATTATAAAATTATAATAATTATATTAAATTTTTAATATTATAATATTAAAAATTTTATAGTGTTATAATATTATATTTGATGTTATAATTATAATATTATAATATAAAGGTGCTATGATTTAATGTTATCATATTAAACTTAATGTTATATTCATCATTAATTAAAAAAAATTTAATATTACAAATTTCATTATAATGTAATATTAAATTTAATATAATATAATATTACAATTAATTTAATATTAAATTTATGTTATAATATTACAAAAATTAATGTTACAATATAATTTGCTATGTTAATGTAACCAAGGCTCAAGTTATATTAATATCACACAAGTTATATTAAAATTATAATTCATTGATGCCATAGTTTTATGTTATAAAATTAAAAAAAAGGCATTACTTAACTTTTAAATCATTTTCTTTATACAAAGGTAAAATAGTAAAATTATAATAAATCCGATTCTATTCTTCTAATTTTACAGTATATGATAAATATAGAAATAGAATTAACATTTCATCATTTCCTTAATCCTTTAAAATCACTATGTTGTTCCATCTCATTCCATTCTTGTAACTAAATGAGGGGTTAGGATAACTAGAATAGAATCATACTCCTGAGCAAATAATTGAAACTAAAATTTCAACTCCTTCCAAACAAAAACTTAACTCGGAATTAATATTTCGGATTCGAAGTCGGAAAGGCCTGGAAAGAAAACGGGCGCTTAGATCTCATCAGAATTTCAAATTCTATTGCCAAGCCCAGGAAAGGCATCCATATGCGCTTACAAAGGCCACATACTAATTATTTTATGGAAAAATCTTTGTGAACTGCCTTCATTGCATGAAGGTACGTATCGGATGCGCGCATTAGTCATGCGCCTGTACGAGCATGCGTGTAAAGCACATCATGACCCAATGGGCCATGACATACACGCTTGCATGAGCATGCAGCCAATGCGCGCGCCCGATGCGCGCCGTACCACCTCCATTGCATAAAGATGCGCATCGGATACGCGTATTAGTTATGCACCCGTACGAGCATGCGTGCGAAGCACATCGTGGCCCAATGAGTCATGGCATGCACGCTTACATAAGCACACAGCCAATGTGCACGTCCGTTGCGCGCCTTTATGCACCGAAGGCGGTGCATAAAGACATTTTTTTATTTCATTCCAGTTTGATGTTAAGCCTTCTCAAGGATTTAAGAAAAGCCACATAAATCCAGCAAAGCTTAATCGAGCAAAGAGATAGGGTATTGATAGAGAGCATTACTATGAATAAGAAAAGACTTTATGCACCAACCTTCGGTGTATAAAATATGCATTGGGCAAGTGGATTGACTACGCCTGTGCCACCATACGTGCAGCAGTCCAATGGATCGTAACGCGTACTATATGCATAGTGACATAGGCATGCGGTCAATTTGCACATTCAATGCATGCTCTATACATCAGTCTCCAATGCAAAAGAGAGCATTGGAAATAGGTTACTTAACCTAAGCTCCATGCAAGGCCCATCCTAACGAAGATTTGGATTGGGCGGCAAGTTCCTACCATAGTGGTGTCAATTTATAAGTGTTTTTTTTTTAAATAAACCTGCAAAATTAATAATTATGTAATTTTCTGAATTATAGCATTGTCTTATAAACTCATCATTTTTTTTTCTCCTACTTGAAATAGATATATGGTTGTGTTTCTAAATATCAAGCAGAACTTATACACTTGGGGGCCATTAGGTTCATTGAATATTTAAAAAATTTTAGCAATCTTTTGATGATAATGCCATATTAATGTGCTTAGTTTGGTGCATATTAAGATTACTTTGAAGAAATATAGCAATTTGATTTTCAATAGAGATTACGTAGGAAGAAGGCTGGTAATTTTAGATTGCCAGCAAATGAGAATTCTTATCTTACTTTTTTCTTTTAAAATTATCTTTTAAAACAAAATATTATTCGTAAAAGATGAAAAATAATTTGCTTTTGAAATAATTTTAATATTAATATAGCATATTATATTAAATTTGTATTGCATATTAATACAAATAATAAAAAAATATTATGTTAAATTACCGTAATAATTATTTACTTATAATAATATTATATTATATTGATAAATATTTAATTTTTTAAATAATTATTTATATAATATAAGTATAATAATTAAATTATATATTTATAATATATTTTAATATTATGTGTTAAATATTTTTTTTTTATATCATTGATAATAATTTGCATTATATTGTATAAAATAATATAATTGATTATTATATTTGAAAATATTTTTTTTAAAATTTAAAAAATAAGGATATTTTCCGAACTTAAAAATATATTTTCACTTAGATTTGTTGATCGAATATGTCAATACGAAACGTCCAATAATCCTTACTCTCTGTCATCGTTTATTGACTTAAATGACTCAATTTTGTTTTGGTTCCATCAAAGAACTTCCTGATATAAGTGCTCTCATGTCAAACGCGTGAGTCAAGCCCACATCTGACACGTGTATCAGAGTCCTAGGAACTAGCCGTTGCTTAGGTGGATGGAAGTGACCGTTGCGAACCCTTATACGTTGCGGAGTTCAAACCACGTTTGACTCGCTTTAGATCCGCGAGAGAGGGAGTGGGAGAGAGGAGGGGAAGGGGGCACCCGGAAACCACACCAAGAACCCAAAGATGGTGGCCAGGACACCAACCAAAGAGAAGGGAATGGCCGCTGCCCTCAACCCCAAGCTCGTGAGGGAAACGGTAAAGAAGGTATTGGTTAATTCTCTGATGCCTACCTCCTCTTCTTCATCCAGCTCCATGCGATCATCTTGAAATTCTGAAGCTCAATTTCTCTCCCTGTTGTGAAGGTGGACAGGTGCATGGCTCGCCTGCAGGAGCTCCAGTGCACGGTGACGGGAGGCACCAAGATGGTCTCCGGCGTGACCCTCAGCCCTCGAAGCACCAGAGGCTATCTCAGGACCAGCCTCAGATGCAAGCAGGAAACCTTAAGGTTCGCTCATTTGACCATTTCCATCCTCTGTGTCTTCCTCTCGTGCTAGCACTTTACTGTCTCTATTTAAATCAACGGCCCTTCCGTGATCTTCTCCTTTATCATCGCTGTTCTAAATTCAGGATGAAGAACACCCCAGCTCGGAAATCACCAACAGGGAAGTTTCAAGGGAGTATAAATGGTACAAACTTTAGCCTTATTTAATTTTTTTAAAAGAAAAACTCTGCACTCGCTCTTTCCTTTTTTTTTTCCTTGATGCTATCACAAAGAATGAATGCACGCAGGGGAATGGCGGCGGATGTCACTACCAGCAATGCTAATAGGCGAGACAGTAACAGAGATCCTCCAGGCCAGCCAGTTTGCCAAGGAAGTGGTTTCAGCTGCTGCAATGCTCCCCAAACAAAAGACTACTGATCCCAAGACTCCTGATACCATTCACAGAGACAAGAAGCTGCGTTGCGAGAACACCGGGCTGCGGGCAAGGCGAATGAAGGAGAAAAATGGTGTGTTAAAAACTATCCGCTTCGAATCAGGCTCCCCAAAACTCACCAGGGCTCGATCTCGTATCAGATTCAAATCAACCTCACCTCTCAAGAATGACGCAAATATTGGAGGCAGACCATCAGTCACAGCCAAGCGGGTTTCTCCCAGGAACAAACCTTGGGCTAAGAAAACAGTGCTCTTCCCCAATCCACTCTTCCTCGCCTCCTCCTCCTCCTCCTCCTCACCTTCTTCATCCAACCTAAAAAGATTCTACAAGACCAAGTCTCCCATCATATCTAGGACAAAGCAGCAGAGCCCTCATAAATTCATCATCAAGTCGCCCTCCACATCGCTTCAATCTCAGTTCAAGTCCAAGAAGGCGATTCCGGGGACGGCTGTGAGTTTGCCTTGTGAAAATGCGGCGGCGCCGAAGGCCCGGCGGTGCCCCTTCTCGCCCTCCAAGTCAGCCAGCAGATTCGTCTCGCCCTCCAAGTTGGCCAGCAGACTGGTGTCTCCGTTCAGGACTAGAATTTCCCTTCAGAAGAGTAGCAATGGGTTGATGAGTGGATTGAAACAAAGGCCCGGTTGTAGTACTTCTGTGAGGATTTCTACCACCAGAAGGTCCGAGACCCATCCACGCTCAAGTTAGATTCTTCTAATAAGGAACAACAACTGGAACCTCATTGGGCTGATGAGGGAAAGTAGAACAATAGCTTTCGAGAAGAGGAAAAGAAATATATGCCTTTAATTTATATCTGTATGTATCTAGATTATTTATATTGTGCCATGGGGAAAAACTTTGAATCCATTGACTTGTAAGTTTTTCCCTTACAGAAAATAAATCGATAACAAGAAATTGTGAATCATTGGATTATACGTAGCTTGAGATCGATGGGGGAGCAAGGATTAAAAGAATGAAGATAATTCGGAAATCTGTGTGATGCGTGGGTGATCATGTTAATCGTGAGAGAAGGCGATAAAAAATATTTTCAAATTTTATTTTATTTTTGTTGATTCAATGATGTAAACATGAAAGAAGTGATTTTGTTCATCACGCTGAGTGCTCACTGCAAGAAGAAAATTTATAATATATCAATTTTGATTATATTCTAAAGCACCGTTGAAGTTTTGACTTGAGTTTACCCAGTTCAGTATCATGCATGACTGCCAAAGCTTATAGTGGGGCTCCCAGGACTTAGAGCAAAACCAGAGAATAGCAGAATAGAGTGTTCTAATTTTGCTGGGTATACGAGGGGCTTGAAGTTTGTGAGAGTCAACAATGGTTATAATTTCTTATATTTTTATAACAAAACTTGGATCATCGTTGTTAGAATGAGCAGAGTCTTATTGACTAAAGCACATATAAATATTGTGTGCGCTTTTTATTTTTATTTTTTATTTTTCTGTAATCTCCTCTTCCTTGTCAGAAATGAAGATGTCGTAAGCTTTAGTGCCCAAAGCCACCCAAATAGCCTTAGCGGCAATGGCGTTGGGTTCTTGTCATGGCAAGGTGTAACGACTCGGGCTCCGAGCCCACAGCACTCACGAGTCCGTTTTATTACAAAAAAACAAGACGGATAAGGTCCATATCAACTTGGGCTACCATAGCCCAAAAGGAATCCAATTGGTACGTATCCAATTAGTACTTATCCACCTTTCTTAACTAACTATAAATCATACAACCAACTCCCAATTTTTCGATACGAAACTATTAAGGTAATTGATCACAACCACCAAGCACTTTGCCGGGTAATTGATCATAGCCACCAGGCACTTTGCCCTGTGTAGCACTTAGCTCCTGCACTTTCGGCTGGTGCATGGCTCTGATACCATATTGTAACGATCCGGACCCCAGGCCTGTAGCATCCACGAGCCCGTTTCATTACAAGAAAGCAAAACAGACAAGGTCCACACCAACTTGGGCCACTACAGTCCAAAAGGGATCCAATTGGTACTTGTCAATCTTTCTTAATCGGCTATAAACCATACAACCAACTCCTAATTTTCTGATATAGGACTATTGAAAGGGGCATCACAAAAAGATCACTTTAACCGAGGTCCTTGGCGACTTCGGGGGAGGTAAGATTATTGCTTTCTTGAAGATGGGGGTGAAGCGCATTGCCGGAGTCCCAATTGCGGACCTACATGAACCAAGGGCTCCAAATCCTGCTCACAATCTTGAAGGTGGCCTTATCATGAGGGTTCTTGAAGACGAACTCCTTCCTAACCTCGATCAGGCTCACCATGTTGTATAGTACTTTTTCTCAATAACAGCAGAGCTTCTCAACTGGTTGATTCCTGTCATTCACTATGACATGAACTCCAGAAACCTTTACAGCATCACGATCTCATCCGCATCTGTCCATAGCTTCTGAAACAACCGCTGAGACTCGTCGTGCGCTACTACCTTTTGGTTTCAATGAGGGATTCAAGAAGTTAACTACAAATTTCAAAATCAATAAATTCAATAGAGCTGATAACTTAGCATCTGGTAGATTAAGATGCATACTTTTTAGTGCAACAAAAGCTATAGAAGGCATGAGAAGGTACGGAGAGAGAACCAGCTACTATACTCAAGGAAGAGAAAAATGAACCATTAGCAAAGACACATAGTACCATTCTGTTATATTTGCAGGCGAGGTTCTTAGACATTGAAGAGATGACAACGACGGAACTTTGGTTGAGGTTAGAGACTAGTTATATGATGAAATTTCTCACTAGCTAGTTATATTTGAAACATAGGTTCTACCACTTATGAATGAAATAAGGTACATCAATAAAGATTATAAGATAAGTTTAATAAGGCTATTCTTAATTTGATAAATATTATCATTAAGATAGAAGATGAAAATCAAATCCTCATTCTATTTGTGCTCATTGTCGTTCTTATATGAGAACTACATCAATACATTATTGTATAGAAGAAAGAGTCTCTCAATTAACGATATAAAGATGTATGAGACTTATTGGGGAAACTAAGAGGAAAGCTGGGTTGCAAAGCTAGAAGCAAAAAGAAGGGTTGCAAAGCGAGTAGCAAAAAGAAGGGTTCAAACATTAATATTTAAATCAATATCTAAGTCAAGACATCCAAAGCTTTGTTACTTTTCTTATCAAGGAGAAGGGCATGTTAAGAGAAACTGTATGAAGAGAAAAGGAAAACGTGATAAAAAGGAAAGTATCTCTGAAACTAAAATGAGTGTAGCTGAAGAAAATATGATGAAAAACTCTGATAATGCGGAAAGTGAGATGCTTTTAGTTAGTGTTAGTAGCTCTAGTAAGGAGTAAAACTTTTATTCTAATGGTTCCTTTCATATAAACCCCAAAAGATATTAATTTTCTACCAGTCAACCAAAAGTAGGAAAAGTTCTATCAAGTTGTAGACATTGTTGGTATAAAACAATTTATATCAAGATTTATAATGGTGTTGTGAAACCCTAAAGGCTTGGTATGTCCCAAAATTGATGAAGAACTTGATTTTCTTAGATACACTTTGTTGCCATGGAAATCCATTCTCCGACTCGGGTGCGCTCTGGCTCCGGGTCCAAATACCGGTCTCGACGCCTAGGGTGGAACTTGCAAGACAGTCCACACGCAGAGAATTTCTTTGGGGGTTGTCCTCTGCGGAGGACCCTTCGACGCCCAAGTCAGTGGAGATTCATAGCAAATAGATGTGAGGAGAAGACTCTCACAGAAGAGTTCCCTCAAATGGGTTTTTCTTCCAGGAGCTCCGAGCTCTGTGGAAGCTTCAATGGAGTTTTTCAGTATGAGAGCTAGTGAATGAGTGCGTACCTGAGAGATTTGAGAGCCGTGGTATTTATAGGCGATCACCTGGTTCTTTGAGCTCGTTGCGGGGGGTCTGAAAGCTGTTGAGATTCGAAACGGATTCGAATCAAGTTCGTTACGAGGCCAGTAGGATTCGTATCTTGTCGGTTAGAAGATCGATGGCTAGGAGAGCTGGTGGATGTCTTGAGATTAAGCGATCGTGTAGGTTCTAGGCTACCCCTATGGCCCTTGGGCCACTTTTGGGCATGATTCCCCATTCGAAATCTTATTTAGTTATTACGAATTCGAACTCTTCCGTGCCGGATTCCGCGGAGGTATTCGAGTACCTCGGTCTGGTCGAGGCAAGAGATAACTTGGTTTTCTGAGGTACAAGATGACTTGGGCTGCCGAGGTATGAAGATAGCTCAAGCTGCCAAGGTATGAAGATAGCTCGGACTGCCGAGGATGAAGATAGCTCGGCCTGCCGAGGTATGAAGATAGCTCGGGCTGCCGAAGATGGCTCGAGTCGTCGGGGCGACCCGACTCTGCTGAGGGCAATTGGGCTTCGCTGCTTAGTGGATGTGATAGCTGGTCGACAAGATGTTGGGATTGGACTTGATCCAATTATCGATGCGTGCGTATATTAATGTAATGATAATTTTACCCCTCATCACCCCCCACTCCCTAGTCCAAAGTGTAAATTCGGATGTAGGGAGTAGAGTTCCAGAATAATCTCATTCGGGGGGATCCAAAAAGGCGGGCAATGATAATCTCATAAATAATGGGCCATCATTTCATCATCATTTTTTGCCGCAACACGAGGAGGGAATGCCTCGTTTCCAGCAGGCTGCGATTGCTGGGGTCCCATGTGGCAAGGCTTTTGCATTTTTTGGCGCCCATATCGGAAGTTTTAGCGCCTTGAGCTTTCTTTTTGGAGTGCTATTTAAAGAGGGCTAGGGCGGCGTTCTTTCTGTAACGCCTTCTCGCCCCTGTTATAGTGATTTTTCATTCCTCCCTAAACCCTTGCTCGCTTGTTCGTGTTTCGTCCCTTAATCTGTCAATATGAAGGGTCCGAGTAATGTTGCCTCAGAGATAACCCTTGAGGACCTGAATAGAATCCATCGCCATTACAGGATTCCTCGGGATGTGTCCCTATGGGTGCCGAAGGCCGAGCACAGGGTTTTCGGAGTTAAGCCGTGGAGTTTTCTTCTACAAGGAGAGCCTGAGGGCAGGTCTCCGGTTCCCTCTTCACCCGCTGGTGTAGGAGGTGATGAGGTTTTATAACATATTCCCAACAATGGTGGCCCCGAATAGCTGGCACAATCTCATCGGATTCATTTTGATGTGTAGCCGTATTGGGGTGACACGACCCTTCCTATATTCTGAGTTTGTTACAACCTAGTTTCCGAGAGAAGCTCTGAGTAGCCCTACATTGGTCTCCAGAAGTCGTTCAAAATGATTTCAGATAATCTATCTTCGATAAAAGAGTGGAAGTTTCAATTTTTCATTGCCGAAGAAAACATCGGTTCAGATTTTTCGGAGGGATGGGCGAGCTACGTGAAAGATCTGGAGGCGCACCTGAGTTATCCGAGCAGAAGAAGAGGGATTTAGTAACCCTTCGCTGTGGTCGGGTGCTGTCGGCCAGCGCCCTATTATCTAAGGATGCTTCTTCTAGTTTTTGAGTTTTGTCTTCTGGATTACAAGTTTATGGGACTTGAGACCCTTCCTCTAGCGCCAATCTGTTGCTGCAGAAATCCATTCTCCGACTCGGGTGCACTCTGGCTCTGGGTCCAAACGCCGGTCTCGATGCCTGGGGTGGAACCTGCAAGAATCCGCACGCAGAGGATTTCCTTGGGGGTTGCCCTCTGCAGAGGATCCTTCAATGCCCAAGTCAGTAGAGATTCACAGCAAACAGATGTAAGGAGAAGACTCTCACAGAAGAGTTCCCTCAAATGGGTTTTTCTTCTGGGAGCTCCGAGCTCTATGGGAGCTTCAATGGAGTTTTTTAGTATGAGAGCTAGTGAATGAGTGCATACCTGAGAGATTTGAGGGCCGTGGTATTTATAGGCGATCACCTGGTTCCTTGGGCACGTTGCGGAGGGTCTAAAAACTATTAAGATTCGAAACATATTCGAATCAAGTTTGTTATGAAGCCAGTAGGATCCGTATCTTGTCGGTTAGAAGATCGACGGCCAGGAGAGCTGGTGGATGCCTTGAGATTCAGCGATCGTGTAGGTTCTAGGCTACCCCTATGACCCTTAGGCCACTTTTGGGCATGATTTCCCGTTCGAATCTTATTTAGTTATCGCGAATTCGAACTCTCCGCGCCGGATTCCGCGGAGGTATTCGAGTACCTCAGTCTGGTCGAGGCAAGGGACAACTTGGTTTTCCGAGGTACAAGATGACTTGGGCTGCCGAGGTATGGATATGATGATAGCTCGGGCTGCCGAAGTATGAAGATAGCTCGGGCTGCCGAGGATGAAGATAGCTCGGAATGCCAAAGATGGCTCGAGTCGTCAGGGCGACTCGACTCCGCTAAGGGCAATTGGGCTTTGCTGCTTGGTGGATGTGATAGCTGATCGACAAGATGTTGGGATTGGACTTGACCCAATTATCGATGCGTGCGGGTATTAATGTAATGATAATTTTACCCCTCATCACACTTGATACTTAGGATGATAAATACTTAATTGAAAATGATTTCCTAAATGTTTCTAAGGTATTCTTGTAGTGATCAAAGGAAGTTAATCAATAGCTTGTATCACTTGATTGAAAGCACTACTACGGTACCATTACAATTTCTTCATCTTTGAAGTTGTCAAACTCGCATACTAGTTGATTGTAACATATATCGTTAGAACATATGATCCAAAAGAAAACATTGAAATTGTCCAAGCAAAGTATGAAGATTGATACATTAGATTTCTATGAGCACTATCTATGCAATAAGCATAGCAAGTTAAAGTTTAGCATTGCTATTTACTATTTTGAGAAGATGTTAAATTATGTCGATTTAGTTCTTCGGGGACATATCCCTTATGTATCAATGAGTGGACATCGATATTTTCTTATAATCATTATGACTACTTAAGTAAGGTTTCGATGTACTTTTTTTAATTATAATAATGAAGTGTTTGTCAATTTAAGCAATCGAGGGTCATGATGGAGAAACATACCAAACGATAAATCAAGATGTTGTGTATGAGTTATAACTCGAAATTTTATAAAGATAAATTTGATGAGTTATATAAGAATGAAGGTATAGTGAAACACTGCATTGTACGAAAGATAGAACACATAATAGAGTTGCAAAATAAATGAGTATACTTGGAGAGAACACATTATATGCTTTCTAATGCTGGATTTGGAAAACCATTATAGATCAAAGCAATGAATACAACAAATTATTTGTTGAATTGTTCACCATTGTCTACCATCAATTTGAAGGTTTCTCAAGAGGTATAATCCAATCGTCCTACTGACTATGCCAATTTAAGAAGATTTGATTGCCCTATATATCTTTATATTAATGATGGAAAACTTGAATCAAGGGTAAGGAAATACATTCTTTTAGGTTATGGAACTGGGGTGAATGGTTATAGACCATAGTGTATCGAGGATCCTAAGTCACCCAAATTTGTGCTTAGTAGAGATGTTGTTGGCCCAAGGGCAACCTAAGAGGAGGAGGATGAATTGGGTTTGATTAATTTAAAATAAAAGCTAATATCACTGAAATATCAAATTAAAAGCAATACAAGAGATTCAATATAAGAACAAGTAAATACAATTGCAAGTAAATAAATAAGCAAGAAAGTAAATAAGGTATAAGGATTTTTATAATTGTTTGGTACTCTTTGCCTCTATCGACTTTCTAAAGATTCCTTATTAGGAATTCCATTATAGTAATCTTTTTTCAATGGATGAAAATTAAACCTTTACACCTCTCCTTTTCATAGGTTTAAGAGGAACCTTTACAACTCTCCTTTCCATGTGTTGAGAAGAAACCTTTGACATTAAAAAATACTCTTGGCTAATCCCACAACATTAATTTGGGACAACAAAATAAATTGCATTGTAGAACCAAAGTTGGAATGAGAGGATTTGTAACTAGAGGCTCAAGACACTATTTTCTTTAAGATAAATCAATAAAGCTAATCCTCTTTTTTATTACAAGCAATTGAGCTAGAGAACGTAATTTATAGGAATCCATGAATTATGACCTTTGGGACTCAAATCAATAGTCCAACAATCTACTAGATTCAATTGTTAGACTATAAGTATCTTGCTCGGTTAATCATTAGTGGAAAGTTAATCGGCTATTGAAATACCATAGGGCTCTCCATAAATATTGATGGATCAGCCAACCATGGGCGGTGACCATAGGGCCTTCTACAAATTTAGGCTGACTGTGTTGCCTAGTCAATCAATCAAATTAAATGCTCGGTTGTTAAAACTCTAAGCCGATCAACCATAGCCTTGTGCGGAACAACAAGATCTTGAGCCGGTTGACCACACAGTGCTGCTAATCAAGAGCTACATGGATAGTTTTAGATTTTTAATTTAATTTTTACATTATTTTTATCCAAAAATTGCCCTAATTAATTTTAATAAATCTTAAGCCCTATGCAATACCTCTTCTTAAGAACATAAAAATTACTTCTTGAAGTCTTTCTTTTGGACATTTCTCACTTATGTCGGTTGATATTTGACATGCCCTTATTCTGTTCTAACTTCTTATATTCATGTGAGTTCCTTACGATTCAAGTACTTGTTAGATGAAACTTTTACTCATGTTTGAGGTTAAATTGAACATTATACCTATGTAACATCATAAATTCAAGTGTAGCATTAGTCCTTCAATTAATATCTCATTATTATCAAATCATATATCATTGAACTGTTAGGTTCAATAGATGTTATCTTTGATAAGTCTGCTATAATAAATTAAAAAGAAGAATTTATAGAAAGTCAGACGGAGGATTATAGTGTTAATAAGAAAGTGAGGCTTGATATAGAAGTTTCAAGGAGAGTCGCAAACTCTCATGCTCAATTGTGCAAAAGAGAGTAGTAAAATGCAAATGAATTTTTAAGAAAAAGGAAGGTATACCCAAGGTTGAGGCAGCAAGGTTGAAGGTAGTATTAGTGGCTAAGGGCTATGCTTAAAAGGAAGGTATTTTCTCTTACTGTGAAGCACAACTCTATTTACATCCTACTTACTATGATATGTGCATAGAATTTCAAACTTGAGCAGTTTGATATTAAAATAGCCTTCTTGCTAGTAAGTTGAAGGAATAAATTTACATGTCTCAATTACAAGATTTTCATGTTCCCAATAAGGAAGAACATATTTACCTATGAAAAAGGAATTTTTGTATGGTTTAAAGCAATCACTTAAGCAATAATATAAGAAATTTGATACTCTCATAATAGAGGGTGGCTACACTAGGAATCACTATGACAGTTGTGCTTACTATAGAAAACTTCAAGATGGCTCTTTTGTGTATTTGTTGCTGTATGTAGATGACATGTTGATTACGGCATGTGATAATGTTCAAATCAACAAGTTAAAGGCTCAGTTAAGAGGTGAGTTTGAAATCAAGGATTTGGATGCAATGAAAAAGATTTTTGATATGGAATCCAAAAGGATTAACAAGCAGGTTGGTCATACTTATCTCAAAATAAGTACATTGAAAAGCTACTTGAATACTTTAGTCTTGATAAATTTAAATCAATAAGTAGTCCTCTAGATGTGCATTTAAAGTTACAAGTTTTATTTTACCTGTTGGCCCAGATGGCAACCCAAGAGGGGGGGTGAATTGGGTTCTTAAGAATTTAACTCTTTTAAAAAACTTTTTGCTTTGATATGAAAAGAGATTAAGTGCAAGATAAATGCTAAGAACAAATAAAGAGATAGAGTGAGAGAGTCAAAACACGACAAACACAAAGATTTTATAGTGGTTCGGTGTATCCAACACCTACGTCCACTCCCAAGTATCACTTGGGTCCACACTATAATCTACTTGATTACAGCCGAGTTTTTACAAGCTCAGAACTCAACTTGTTGTTTCCCCCCGGGATTACAACGAACCTAGCTGATTTTCTGGGCTCACCAGCACAAAACCCAACTACAAGCTATCCTTAGCTTGTACCGAGGTATACTACCTCCACTAATTCAATCCCCTGATTGAATCAACAAACACAAATGGAAAATAGAGTTTAGAGTATAAAACAGCTCCTTTAAATGAGCAAATATGTAAATAAATAAGCAAGGTAAGAAAGCCTGATTGAAGCTCTTTGAATGTATGCTTTTCTTCTTTTCTTCTTTTCCTCTTCTCCTTTGAAAGATTGAATCAGGGCCTCAGCTCAGATTTTTCACTGAAATTTGCAGTTGAGAAGTTGAGGATTTGGGGCTTTTGCTTTCTCTCTTCAAATGTTGGAAATCTCCTTGATTTGAACTTGAGAAGCTTGTGGATTTCTCTTTGAGCTTTCTGAGGATGATGGATTTGAGCTCTAAGTCTTTCCTCTTGATTTCTCTCTTTTTTTCACAGAGTATTTTTCTTGATTTTTCTTCTTTTCTTTTGTATGTGCTCTCTCTCTTCAAACGAACGATTTTTCTCTTTATATAGATCTCTTAATCCAGGTTTAGGTGGGAAATATAGCCATTGTGAGATGTATGGATTCTTCTACACACAAAGAAATAGCCGTTAGAGGTTAGGTGAAAAGAAATCTTACCGTTGAAGTCCGTTCTGATAGATAAAAAATCTGTTCCTGACAGGCTGGAGTCGGCTCCAACTTTTCAGGTGTCGGCTCCAAGTCGGGTGTTCAAAAATAGTAAAGAAAAAGTTGTTGGGGAGTCGGCTCTGAGAAAGGTAAGTGTCGGCTCGTCACTTTCGGGAGTCGGCTCCGAAAACTGTAAGTGTCGGCTCCAGAAAAGTCCATAAAAATACGCTCTCTGTTCTCAGGTTAGAGTCGGCTCCAAAAACTCAGGTGTCGGCTCCAGAAACTGAAACAGAATGCACTTCTCTGTATCTCAGGTTGGAGTCGGCTCTGAAACTCTGGGTGTCGACTCCAGACCGTGCCAAAATACCAGAAACCTTCTGATACGCCTTGGGGTCGGCTCCTGACTATTTGGGTGTCGACTCCAAGCTCTGAACTTTGAAAAATTCTTTTAATATTTTGATTCAAAACTTGTTTCTTTATACCTTTTGATTGATCAAACATTTTTAATCCCTGAAACACTTGTTAAATCTATTAGAAACAAAATGAATATACTCATGTCTTTTATTAATCATCAAAATCAATAATTGGGTCAACAATCTCCCCCTTTTTGATGATTATAAAAACATTGAGTATATGCATGATTAAACAATAAGATTTTTAAATCAAATTTCTCAAATATTTATTCCTCACAGGTAAGCTCCCCTGAATGAGGTAGCTCCCCCTATGATACTCAATTTAACATCTATTCTTCCCTTTTAACAGTAAACTTTTAATGTTTGATACCAATTAAACCGTTATATCAATTTTAACATCTATTCATCCTTTCAATGCATATATGACAATTACTTCTCCCTATATGCAATTAATTAGATGCCAATTAAATAGTTATTTGTTCCAATGCATCTACAAATATGCAATTAAATGCTTTCCTTTTTATAACTTTCAATGCATATACGACTATCAATTACTTCTCCCCCTTTTTTGTAATCAACAAAAAGGTTACGAAGTTTTAAGTGAAATGACAAAATTGATAGATGCTTCAAAGATCAAATGATATTCATTAAGTATCAAATAAGTTCATTACATAAAGTCAAGTATTACATCATATTGCAAAAAGAAACTTCATTACATCAAAATTTCAAACTAAACTAACTTCATTACATCAAGACTTTAGTGAAAAGTAAATCAACATCAAACTAAACTAAACATCTTTTAATTACATCAAAGAACTTCATTACAATGCAATCAAAGATTAGTTCTAAGAAGTCTTTGCAAATCTTCTAATATTTTTCCATTCCTTCACTTTGAGTTCTTACAAATTCTTTAGTCTTCTATCAACAAATCCACATGCAGTCATAATTTTGTCCTGAAGCTCAGCATTGCATTTGGAGTAAGTCTCTGAATCTCCACCAATATCTTTAAGTTCTTCAAAAATATTCTTGAGATCATTCTTCAAAGATTCTGCGGAGGCTCCAAGTGTAGACTCAATTTTACCAATTCTTTCATCCAAAGAATAAAGGGTCTCTCTCAAGTTCATGAATTGGCTATCTAGCTCAGATTTCATTTCTTCCTTGTGAGTAGCAAAAATACTTCTAAGCTGTTCTAACTGAATATCAGAAAAACCAATAGATGACATAGGCGGTGGTACATGTGCAGGAGCTAGTAGGAGGTGGTGGTGAAGATCTGCTAGGCTCTGGTGATGGATGTCTCACTGATGGACCTGCCTCAGATGGTGCAGGCCCTAATATCAGTTGCTCTCTCATCCAGATGACCTTTCTTTCCATCTACCATCCACTTTTACAAACCCCATCCTGTGCACAGTAGCTAAGCTGTAGTAGTCAGTGTGCCTTAGGTTTTTCGATGGCTCATTCTCAGAAATAACTACTCCTTGACTTCTAAAAACCATGGTTAGGATCATCCCATAAGGCAATGAAGATCTCCTCTTGCCCCGGCCTCAGCCATATACCATATCATCATTCCAGCAAGATTATTGGCTGACCCATCAAGATACTATCCATGACTACAATGTCTCGCTCTGAGACATACTCAAAATGGCCAGTCTTGGGAAATAGAATCCTACTACAAATGTTATGCAACAGCCTAAGCTCAAGTGGCAATTGGTTTGCCCTAATCTCTTCAAATTCAGTTACTTCCCTTCCTAACATCCTTGACAAAGCATCTGATCTCTCACTGTGAATGTTTGCAACAAATCCAGTGACAGGAATACTTAACAGATTTCCTAAAATTTGAAATGTGAGATGAATTCTCTTCCCTCTTACTGAACTAACAATTCCACCATCTCCTCTAGATAAATTCAGGTAAAATTCTTTAACAAGAGCTGGATAAGTAGGAACATCCAAAGAACAAACCTTATCCCAACCGAGTTCTTTAATCTGTCTACCGATCAAAACCCTCGGCTTCAAAGAAATCGAAATCTACTTTCCTACCCATGGTTATGACTCGCCCAGCAAGGGTATCTACCTGTGGAGAGGAGGGGCTAGGATTATCTGAGGGAGTTGAAGAGGAATCATCGCTTGGAGTAGGTTCACGGATGGGACGCCGAGCCGTACGCTTCCTTGTAGACGGGAGCATCAAAGACCGATCCCCTACTTAGGTGCCATAGGAATCTTAGGGAATGGTTGATTTGAGGAGTATTTGGCTTTGAAAGTTTGGAGAGGTTTGGAGAAGATTTGGAGAGGGTTTGGAGAAGATAAAAATGAGAAGGTGTCGACTCTGCCCTAATATAGTCAATTTGGGTCCACCAGGTGTCGACTCCCGCAAAGTCGGGTGTCGACTCCAAGTCGCTAACACAGTTAGCGCCCGAACTGGAGTCGGCTCCGCTTAAGCGGGTGTCGGCTCCAAGGTCAGAGACCGAGAGCGACACAGACAAGGTGTCGACTCCACAAATTAAGGTGTCGACTCCACTGACAGTTTCAGAGAAAAAAATGAGTTTCAAACAGAAACTTGTCAAAATAAGGTCAATAAATTTTTAAAAAAATCTTTGGAATGTGGAGAATCAAATTGCTCAAATGTCTAGATAAATTGTCCTTAAAATCATGAAAGAAATCAAGAAATTGATTGAATCTAGATAATCATTCCTTAGGGTTTCAAAATCATTCCAAAGGATCACAAATCCCTAATTCTCCTCTAAGATAACAAAATCTCTCTTCACTCAAAGGTTTTGTAAATATCAGCTAATTGTTCTTCAGTACTAACATAATCAAGGCAAATTTCATTGTTAGCTACATGTTCTCTTATAAAATGATATCTAATTTCAATGTGTTTAGTTCTTGAATGTTGGATTGGATTCTTAGTTAAATTGATTGCACTTGTATTATCACATCTAATAGGAGTTTTATCAAGTGTTATGCCATAATCTTCAAGTTGTCGCTTAATCCAAAGGATTTGAGCACAGCAACTTCCAGCTGCAACATATTCTGCTTCAGCAGTAGATAATGCAACCGAATTTTGCTTTTTGCTAAACCAAGAGATTAAGTTACTTCCTAAGAATTGACATGCACCACTTGTACTTTTTCTATCTAGTTTACATCCAGCATAATCAGAGTCAGAATATGCAATTAAGTTTAGTGTTGAGTCTCTAGAATACCATAATCCTACATTTTTAGTTCCACTTAGATATCTTAAAATTCTTTTCACAGCAATTAAGTGAGATTCTTTAGGTTCTGATTGAAATCTAGCACATAGACAAACAGCAAACATGATATCTGGTCTACTTGCTGTTAAGTAAAGTAGAGATCCGATCATACCTCTATAGTATTTTTGATCTACTTCTTACCATCTTCATCTTTGTCTAATTTGCATGAAGGACTCATAGGTGTTCCAAGGGGTTTGATTGATTCCATTCCAAACTTCTTGAGAAGTTCCTTTGTGTACTTTGTTTGGTTGATGAAAATCCCCTCTTTGCTTTGCTTGATTTGAAGTCCTAGGAAGAAGTTGAGTTCTCCCATCATGCTCATTTCGAATTCACCCTGCATTAACTTAGCAAATTCTTGACACAAGAGATTGTTAGTAGCACCGAATACAATATCATCTACATATATTTGTACTACTAATAAGTCTTTGTCTTTCCTTTTCAAAAAGGTTTTGTCTACATTTCCTCTAGTAAAATCATTTTCAATCAGAAATTTGCTTAACCTATCATACCAAGCTCTAGGTGCTTGTTTTAAACCATATAGTGCTTTGTGCAATTTAAAAACATGATTTGAAAATTCATGATCTTCAAAACCAGGTGGTTGTTCCACAAATACTTCTCATTTATAAAACCATTTAAAAATGCACTTTTAACATCCATTTGAAATAAATTTATGTTCATATGACATGCAAATGCAAGTAGTAATCTAATTGCTTCTAATCTAGCTACAGGTGCAAAAGTTTCATCAAAATCAATTCCTTCTTCTTGATTATATCCTTTTGCAACTAATCTAGCTTTATTTCTAATTACTATGCCATTTTCATCCAATTTATTTCTAAATACCCATTTAGATCCTATAACTGAATGACCTTTAGGTCTATCAACTAAGGACCATACATTATTCCTAGTAAATTGATTTAATTCTTCTTGCATAGCTAGCATCCAATTACTATCTTTTTCAGCTTCTTCAATAGTTTTAGGTTCAATTTGAGATACAAATGCAAGATGATTATTGATATTCCTCATAGATGACCTAGTTCTTACTCCTTGAGATGGATCACCAATAATCAATTCCTTTGGATGACCATAGGCATATCTCCAATCTCTAGGAAGATCTACTTCATTATGATTAGTATCAATATCATCAATCCTAGGTGAATCATCATCTTTAGCTTCTTGTTCATGATCTGAAGATACATCTATATTTAATTTTTCAATATCTCTTTCTAGTATATTTGTATCTTCCTCATCATCAATTTTTCTGAACTTGATGCTAAAGACTCATCAAAAACTACATGAATAGATTCTTCTACAATTAAGGATTTTTTGTTAAATACTCTATAGGCTTTACTAGTTGTTGAATATCCTAAGAATATGCCTTCATCAGATTTTGCATCAAATTTTCAAGATTATCTTTTCCATTATTATGAATAAAACATTTACAGCCAAATACATGAAAATAACCTATCTTTGGTTTTCTATTATTCCATAATTCATAAGGTTTCTTAAGGATTGGCCTAATTAGGGCTCTATTAAGAATGTAACATGCCGTGTTTATAGCTTCCGCCCAGAAGTACTTTGGTAGTTGCTTTCACATAGCATGGTACGGGCCATGTCTTCTAAAGTCCTATTTTTTCTTTCTACAACTCCATTTTTTGTGGTGTCCTAGGTGCAGAAAAATTATGATGAATGCCATGTTCTGTGCAGAAATTTTCAAATAAGTGATTTTCAAATTCTGTGCCATGATCACTTCTAAGAGACACTATGGTGTTGTTTTTCTCATTAGTGACTTTCTTGAAAAATTTCAGAAATATTGAGAAAGTCTCATCCTTATGAGCCAGAAACAATACCCAAGTGTATCTAGAATAATCATCTACTATCACAAGACCATATTTCTTTCCTCCTAGACTAGTGGTTCTAGTAGGTCCAAAAAGGTCCATATGAAGTAGCTCTAATGGCCTAGAAGTGGAAACTACATTTTTGATTTGAAAGAGTTTCTAGTTTGTTTGCCTAATTGACATGCATCACAAATTCTGTTATTTTCAAAATCTAGCTTTGGAAGATCTTTAACTAAATCCATTTTAATTAATTTTGAAATTAGGTGTGTGCTTGCATGACCTAATCTACGATGCCATAACCATCCAATCTCATTTTCATTAGCATTGTTAGCTACTAAGCAATGATTACTAGTAGACAAATTGTCTAAATCAATTAAGTATACATTGCCATTTCTATTACCAATAAATACAATGCTATTGTCAATGGGATTAGAAACAGTGCAGATAGAAGCTTCAAATGAAACTTTGAAACCTTTATCACACAATTGGCTAATACTAATTAAATTATGCTTTAAGCCATCTACATATAAAACATTTTCTATAAAAGTAAAGGGAGTTATCTGAATTTTACCAAATCCCATAATTTGGCCTTTACCATTGTCTCCAAATGTGACAACTCCTCCTCTTTTATCTTCAAGGGTGATGAATTGCTCCTTGTCACCCGTCATGTGCCTTGAGCAGCCGCTATCAAGATACCACTTTCGTTTTGATCTTTTGGCCGCAAGACACTCCTGCAAAGTAATCAAACTTTCTGTTTAGGTACCCAAGCTTTCTTGGGTCCTTCATGGTTAGTAGCAACAAAGATTGTTCCTTTCGGAACCCATATTTTCTTTCCTTTAATACTTAAATTCTTATTAAGTTTTCTAAAATTGCATTCATAGGCTTTATGTCCTTTCTTGTTACAGCAATAACATGAAAAATCATTCTTATCCTGTTCTTTTCTAAAGAAGTTTTTAACATACTTTTGTTTCTTATTAGGTCTATAACCTAATCCAGCCTTATCAAATACAGCTCTTTGATTACTCAATAGCAAATTAAGTTTTTCAGAGCTATATGTAAATTTATCAACTATATTTTATATTTATCAACTTCTTCTTTAAATTAACATTTTCATTAGAAATTAACTCTTTATCTTTTAGCAAATTTTTATTTTCAGATTTTAGTTTTTCAACTTCATGAGTTAGTTTATCCTTCTCTTTGGCAAGATTTAAATTATCATTTTTTAAAGATTTGTTCTTCTTTTTCAAAACTTTAAAATCACTAACTAATTCATTAAATGCATCATATAATTCTTCAAAAGTAAAATCATCACAAGGTGTTTCAGAACTTACCTCATTGTCGTCGTTTGCCATAAAGCAAATGTTTGCAACTTCCTTTTGTTCCTCCTCGGATGAGGATTCATCACTTTCACTCCATGTTGCAACATATGCCTTTTTCTTCTTCTTGTGCCCCTTTTTCAGTTGAGGACAATCATATCTAAAGTGCCCGGTTTCTTACATTCATAACATATGAGGGGGTCTTTCTCTTTTTCTTTGTCCTTGTCCTTCTCTTTTTCTCTTTCTCCTTCCATTTTTGTTCCATATCTTTTCTTATGGAAGGGTCTCCTTCTTTGCATAAATTTCTTAAATTTCTAGTAAGGAGAGCTGTCTCATCATCTTCCTCTTCTTCCTCACTGCTGCTTATCTCCTTTTCTGCAGCTTTAAGGGCAATTATTTTCTTCTTTTTGACTTCCTCTCTTGATGTTGCTTCATGGTCAGTTCATGGGTCATCAATGATCCAAGTAGCTCCTCCAAAGGTAAGGTGTTGAGGTCCTTGGCTTCTTGGATTGCAGTTACCTTTGCTTCCCATGTCCTTGGAAGAGACCTAAGAATTTTACGAACCAATTCAGAGTTAGTGTAGGTCTTGCCAAGACTTTTTAGACCATTTACAATATCAGTAAATCTAGTGTACATGCATGTGATGGTTTCATTTTGTTCCATGCTAAACAATTCATACTTGTGCACTAGAATATTGATTTTAGATTCTTTAACTTGATTAGTACCCTCATGGGTAACTTCTAATCTATCCCAAATTTCTTTTGCGGAAATACATGTAGAAATTCTATTGAACTCATTAGCATCTAAAGCACAATATAAAACATTCATGGCTTTTGCATTAAGCTGAGCCATTTTCCTATCGTTCTCATTCCAATCCCTTTCGGGTTTAGGAACTATTGAACCATCTACCAAGTGTGTGGGTGTGCTTGGTCCATTAGTGATTACACTCCAAAGTTCATNCTTTCGGGTTTAGGAACTATTGAACCATCTACTAGGTGTGTGGGTGTGCTAGGTCCATTAGTGATTACACTCCATAGTTCATAATCTAAAGCTTGAATAAAAATTCTTATTCTAGCTTTCCAATAAAAATAATTTGAACCATTAAATAAAGGAGATCTATTTGTGGATTGACCTTCAGCAAATGAAGATCCAGCTTGAGCTACCATTTGGATCTTTAACTCTTGATCGTTGGATCAAATAAAAGATGAGTACTAAGCTCTGATACCAATTGTTGGCCCAGATGGCAACCCAAGAGGGGGGTGAATTGTGTTCTTTAAAAATTTTAAAACTTTAAAACTATGTGCCTGATTTGAAAGTGGTTGAGTGCAATGAATAGATAAATGCTAAGCACAAATAAATGAGATAAATAGAGAGATAATTTGCATGGCAAACACAAAGATTTTATAGTGGTTCGGTGTATCCAACACCTACGTCCACTCCCAAGCTTCACTTGGGTCCACACTATAATCCACTTGATTACAGTCGAGTTATTTTACAAGCTCACAACCCTAACTTGTTGTTTTGCCCAGGATCACAATGAACCCAGCTGGTTTTTTTGGGCTCACCAGCACAAAACCCAACCACAAGCTATCCTTAGCTTGTACCAGGTATACTACCTCCACTAATTCAATCCCCCGATTGAATTAGCAAACAATAATGAGAAATAGAGTTTTGAATACAAAGCAGCTCCTCAAATGAGCAAATATACAATAAAATAAACAAAGGTAAGAAAAAGCATGTTTGAAGTGATTTGGAAGTGTGCTTTTCTTCTTTTCTTCTTTCCTCTTCTCCTTTGAAAGATTAAATCAGGCCTCAGCTCAGATTCTTCATAGAAAATCGTAGTTGAGAAGTTGAGGATTTTGGGGCTTTTTGCTTTCTCTCTTCAAATGTTGGAAATCTCTTGGTTTTGATCTTAAGAAGCTTTTGGATTTCTCTTTGAACTCTCAGGGATTGATGGACTTTAGCTCAAAGTTTTTCCTTTTTGATTTCTCTCTTTTTTGCTCTATATTTCTGTATTTTTATCTTCTTTTTCAAACGGACGGATATCCTCCTTTTTATAGTCTTCAATCCAAGGTTAGGTAAAAATATAGCCGTTATGAGATGCTTGGATGTTTCTACACACAAAAAGAAATAGCTGTTAGAAGTTAGGTAGAAAAAATATTACCGTTGGAGCTGATCTGACATCTAAAAAAATTCATTCCTGACAGGTTGGAGTCGGCTCTAACTTTTCAGGTGTCGGCTCCTAGTCGGGTGTCCAAAAATAGTAACAAAAGTTCGTTGAGGAGTCGGCTCCGAAAAAGTTAAGTGTCGGCTCGGCGCTTTCGGGAGTCGGCTCCAGAATCCAAGAGTGTCGGCTCCAACAATGTCCACAAAACTACGTTCTCTGTATCTCAGGTTGGAGTCAGCTCCAAACTGTAGGTGTTGACTCCGGACCATGCTGAAATTCTAGAAAAGTTCTGATATGCCCTGGGGTCGGCTCCTAACTATTTGGGTGTCTACTCTAAGTTCTAAACTTTAATAATTTCTTTTAAATTTTGATTAAAACTTATTTCCTTATACCTTTTGACTGATTAAACATTTTTAACCCCTGAAACACTTATTAAATTTGCTAGAAACATAGTGAATATACTCATGTCTTTTGTTAATAAGCAAAATCAATAATTGGGTCAACACAGGGAAGTTTGGTCGCTTTGCAAGTAAGTATCTTTATGCAAAATTGATTGGTAAGAGAGTACTTCATTCTATTTTGCCACCTATTAAATTTCATTTACCTTAGATAATTTTATTGGCTTGGGAGTTAATTGGTTAGCTAACTTGTTATTCCATTTAGCTAGCTGGCATGACATTCAGCTAACTGGTAAGCTATCTCAGTGGCTTGGCCGAGCGTCATCCTCATTGAGCTAGTTGGTTAGCTAGATTGTTAGCTAGCTGGAGTTCTTTCAGTTAGCTAAAGTGCTCGTCACTGTTGCTGGCCGAATGTCCTCCATTTTTAGCTAGCTGGTTAGCTAGCTTGGGATGCCTTTGAGCTAACTGGACTTCTTTTTAGCTAACTATCGTTTCCTGTTACTTTTCCTGGCGAATGCACTTCATTTCTAGCTAACTATTTAGCTAGCTGCTGGTTCTCTCAGCAAGCTAGAATATCTTGTTAGCTAACTATTTTACCTTTGAGCTAACTACTTAGTTAACTATTTTTCACTAGGATGTTCAGGCTGTGCGTTTTCAAAAAATTTAGTTAGCTGTAGAGCTAACTTCCTCTCTCTCTGGCCGTTTGAATTATTTCTGTAGTTAACTGGAGAGCTAGCTACCTGTTGGTTAGTTAGCTGGAAAGTTAGCTGCCTTATCCCGGATGTGTGGCTGCTTTTTCCTTAGTTAGCTAGTAAGCTAACTAGTGTGGATGGTTGCTTTGTTGCTTTTGGGCTTAATTAGCTAGTGAGCTAACTATCTTTTGGTTAGTTAGCTATTGAGCTAACTCCCCTTCTCTGTATCCTCTGCAGTCGTGAGCCTTCACTTTTTAGTTAGCTGGGAGCTAACTACCATAGCATGGCCTCTTTCCTCTGCCATTTGAATTGCTTGTTAGTTAGCTGAAGAGCTAACTATCTTTTGCTTAGTTAGCTGCTGAGCTAACTAAGGCTCTGCACTTTTTCTCCTGGCCAATTTCTTTTATTGTTATTTAGCTAGAAAGCTAACTCGCAAATGTTTTAGTTGCCTAAGGAGCTGCCTATCTCTCTCCTCTGTATGCTTTCTTTGCCGTGGCATCTCTTGTGAGCTAGCTGACTAACTAGCTGGGATTTCCTGCTTGCCTCTTGGCCGAATGCATTCAAGTCTTTAGCTACCTGGAGTTAATTCCAGTCAGCTGCCGCTTGAGTTTTGAGTGTGCTCTCTCTTTCTCTCTTACTCTCTCTCTATTTCTATTTTTAGCTACATTTAACTTTTGATCTTTTGAATTATTTGGAAATTTTCTTCCTCAAATGAAGACCTGCATTCAATGCTTAAGGGAAACATTTTACAATGGTTATATTTTCTTCTCATTTTTATTTCCATTTGTTCCTAATGTATCTAATGGATATCTTTTTGTTGGATTATTATAAATAACTGAGATTAGAAGGGCACAATGATGATTATTGAAAAAGAGAAATTCAAGAGGAAGAAATCCAAGAAAAAAGTTTTTACTGCATATTGTTGAGTGGTTGATAAGAGAGTTGCTGTGAATTCAAGTTCATTCATTGCTCCAAAAAGTCTTCCAGATCATTGAAGTTTTTTCAAGCAATCAAGACTTCAGCTACTTTGACTTCGTTCATTTATTGTTGAAGATATTGCTTCAAAAGTTATAAAGTATTCTCTGAATATTTGCTCATTGTAAGAGCTTCTCTTTATCATTCTCTGATTATTTTGTAAAAGGGTTAGTGTTAACCCTTGATTATTGTTGGCTTCCTTGTGCTGTGAAACAAGAGGACTAGCCTGGTTTGGCTAGGGATTTTTTGGCTGTCTTGTGCCATATAAATAAGAGGGCTAGCCAGGGAAGGCTAGAGGTTGTAATCGTTGTGATACGATTAGTAAAATTCCCAAAGGTTTTGGGGAGTGGTTGTAGGTGCTGAGTTTGGCATTGAACCACTATAAACTTCTGTGTTTTGTTGTTTGATTCTCTATTGTTATTATTTGTGCACCCCACTACACCACTACAAATCAAAATTAGGGTTTAAGCACATACTTACATAGTAATTAATTTTTAATAACCCAATTTATTCCCCCCTCTTGGGTTGCTACATCTGGAACACAAGTGGTATCAGAGCGGAGTGCTCTTGATTCCTATAGCTTTGATTAGCTTGGAGCCAAAGATCAGTAGTAATCCCAATGAGTTCTATGTTGACTGAAGGACAATCAACTAATAGACCACCTTTGTTCACTGGAACAAATTACACATATTGGAAAGCACGAATGACAATCTTCATTCAAGCACTAGATTATGATTTATGAGGAATCATAATTAATGGACCACACCCCACTATTATAATTGAAAATATTAATATTGCAAAACCTGAATTTGAGAAATTAGCTCAATTAAATGCAAAGGCTATGAATGTTCTTTATTGCTCTCTTGATGCAAATGAGTTTAACCGCATATCAACTTGTATGTCTGCTAAGGAAATCTGGGATAGACTTGAAGTCACCCATGAGGGTACAAATCAAGTCAAGGAATCCAAAATAAATATGCTTATTCATAAGTATGAATTATTTAAGATGGATCCTATTGAAAATATTACTGATATGTTTACAAGATTTACTGACATTATTAATGGACTGAAAAGTCTTGGAAAATCTTATGCTAACAGTGATCTTGTTAGAAAAATCTTAAGATCTTTACTTAGGACATGGGAAGCAAAAGTCACTGCAATTCAAGAAGCAAAAGATCTCAACACTTTATCACTTGAAGAGTTGGTCGGTTCTTTGATGACTCATGAGCTTCAGCAACGACAACATATCGATGAAGATGAATCAAAGAAGAAAAGGATCATGGCATTAAAGAGTACAACTCAAGAAGATGAAAGTGAAGAAACCATAAGTGACAGTGAGAAAGATGATGAAATGACACTTATTTCAAGAAAATTTAAAAAGTTCATAAGAGAAAGAAATTTGAAAAAAGAAAATATTTTATCAAAGGATACCATAGCAAAGATAAGGAAAAGAGTGAACCTCCAACATGCTATGAGTGCAAAAAGCCTGAACACATCAGACCAGATTGTCCACTATTAAAGAAAGGATCTAAAAGAATAAAGAAGAAAGCAATGATGGCTACATTGAGCGACAGTGAGGTTACAAGTTCAGAAGATGAAGAGAAAACTGAAGTGGCAAATGTATGTTTCATGGCTGATAATGATGAGGTGTGTCTTGCAACCCGAGCAATTAAAAGACAATGGTACTTGGATAGCGGGTGCTCAAGACACATGACCGGTGATGAATCGCAATTTATCACTTTGGAAGCAAAAGATGGAGGTGTTGTTACTTTCGGTGATAATGGCCAAGAAAAATTATTGGCATTGAAAAAATAGGTATCACACCTCATGCTTATATTGATAATGTTTTACTTGTGAAAGGAGTGAAACATAATTTACTTAGTATTAGTCAATTATGTGACAAAGGATTTAATGTTACATTTGAACATCCATATGCATTGTTAAAAACCCTGCTAATGAAAACATGAAATTTATTGGTCAAAGGCATGGTAATGTATACATTGTTAATTTAAATGTTTGCATGATCAAAACATTGATTGCCTAGTTGCTACAAATAATAATACTGATAATAGTTGGTTATGGCATCGTAGGTTAGCTCATGCAAGCATGGATTTATTATCTAAATTAATTAAAAAGGATTTAGTGCATGGTTTACCAAAACTAGTTTTTGAAAAAGACAAGATTTGCAATGCTTGTCAATTTGAAAAACAAACCCAAGTATCTTTAAATCAAAGAATTTGGTTTCAACTACTAGACCCTTGGAACTCTTGCATATGGATTTATTCGGTCCTACAAGAACAACTAGTCTAGGAGGAAAAAGATACGGTTTTATTGTTATTAATGATTTCTCTCGTTTACATGGATTTTATTTTTAACTAATAAAGACGAAGCATTTCCAGCATTTCAAAATTATTTAAAAGAATTACAAACGAAAATGTTGAGAAATTATTGAAACATAATTGCCCCAACTTTATTGATTTTGATGATTTCCAAAAGCCATGAGTATTTTAAAGGAACAATGAGTTTATTTATCAAAACCTTGAGCTTATTCAAATGAAAAGAATGGACTCTAAATGTTTAAACTCACTGAGTTTTGAGTCAAATTGAAAAGAAGTTTCAAACTCTATATTGAAGATTTCAAAAAGGAATTTTTACACATTATAATTCAATCTATGAATTCTTGAAAGTTGTCTTGAATCCATGCTTAATGTCATATTTAATGTATTCAAGTCACATTGATATTTAAATTTATTTGGGACAAGTTTTAAAGTCAATCAGAACATTTTTCTGATTTTTGTATCGCTCCCGAGCCGACTCAAGGGTTTCCGAGTCGACTCCCCAAATGTCTGATTTTCAATGTTGTCCCGAGTCGACACTTGAGTTTTCAAGAGTCGACCCCTAAACCTTCGCGAGCCGACTCATGACTGTGCGAGCCGACTCGACTCAGACGGCAGAAAGGCTCATTTTTTAGCACTTCTCGAGTCGACTCCCCGCATATCGCGAGTCGACCCCTGAAAGTTAGGCATTTTTGGAATGGACTGTGCGAGCCGACTCCCACAAAGCTCGAGCCGACTCCACGAAATCTGGACGCGATTTTTCACGATGACACATCAGCTCCAACGGTAAGATTTTCAAATAACGGCTATTTTTCTTTGTTTCTAACGGATATATTTTGCAGAATCTATAAATAGAGGAGCTCTTTTCAAATCAAACAATCCAGAAAAAATCAAAAAGAGGGAAAAACAGAGCTTTCATCGGAAAATCTTTTAGCTCAAAATAGAGTGATTCAAAAGGAGTGAAATCAAAGAGAAAGTTTCGTCTGCTCCATCTCATCAATCCACAAGAGTCAAAAGAAAATCCACAAGCTTTCAAAGATCAAATCGAAGGATTTTCAACTTTCAACAAAAGGAGAAAAAGCTTCATCTCAACTCCAAAGTTTTCAACGGTCAAGAATCTTGCTGAGGCTTGATTCAATACTTCAAGAGGAGTTAAAGAGAAGAAGGAAGAAAGCCAAAGCCACAACCATCTGCAATACTATCAGGCTTTTCTAACTCTTTATTTTATACTTCATTTGTATATTTGCTCAAGGGGAGCATTTCATTAATTAAACACTGTTATTCTGATTGTTTGCTGATTCAATCAGTGGATTGAATCAGTGGAGGTTATTATACCTCGTGCAAGCCGGAGTGCTTGTGTTGGGTTAGTTGTTAGCCCGTGAAAAACAACGTGTAGGGTTTTGTGCTGGTAAGCCCGAGTCAAAACCGGCTGGGTTCGTTGTTCACCTGGGAAAACAACAAGTTTGAGTTGTGAGCTTGGAAAACAACTCGGCTGTAATCTAGAGAGATTATAGTGTGGACCCAAGTGAATCTTGGGAGTGGACGTAGGTGTTGATTGCACCGAACCACTATAAATTATCTTGTGTTTGCCGTGCCATATTTTCTCTCTCTCTATCTCTCTTTATTTGCTTGTGTATTGATTTAAGTTAGCCTCTCACTTGCACATCTTGCTAACTAATCAACTAAAGTTAAAAAGACTTAAATTTTTAAGAACCCAATTCACCCCCCCCTCTTGGGTTGCCATCTGGGCCAACAATTGGTATCAGAGCAAGTGCTCATTTAGAATTTGATCTCACGATCAAGGGCTAAAGATCCTTATGGCAACACAAAGTGGTTCATGTTTTGCTGAAGGTCATTCTACGAATCAACCTCCTTTATTTAATGGAACCAACTATTCATATTGGAAAGCTAGAATGAGAATATTCATTCAAGCTTCGGACTATGAATTGTGGGGAGTAATAATAAACGGACCTAGTACACCCACACACCTTATTGATGGCACTATTGTTCCTAAGCCCGAAAGGGATTGGAATGATAATGATAGAAGAATGGCTCAATTAAATGCTAAAGCCATTAACATTTATATTGTTCCTTAGACTCTAATGAATTCAACCGAATCTCAACATGTAATTCCGCAAAAGAAATTTGGGATAGGTTGGAAATTACACATGAAGGAACAAACCAAGTTAAGGAATCAAAATAAATATTTTGGTTCATAAATATGAATTGTTTACAATGGAACAAACTGAAACCATCACATGCATGTTCACTAGATTCACTGATATTGTGAATGGTTTAAAGAGTCTTGGTAGAATTTACTCTAATGCTGATCTTGTGCGCAAAATTCTTAGGTCACTACCAAGATCGTGGGAAGCGAAAGTCACTGCTATCCAAGAAGCAAAGGACCTCAATGCATTACCTTTAGAGGAGCTTCTAGGATCCTTAATGACCCACAAGTTAACAATGAAGCATCATGTTGAGGAGGAAACAAAAAGAAGGAAAACACTTGCCCTCAAGACTGCAGAAATGGAAGAGAGCAGCAGTGAAAGTAATGATGAAGATGATGAGGAAACTGCTCTCTTGGCCAAAAAATTCAGAAAGTTTATGAGAAAAAGGCCCTTCCATAAAAAGAAATTTGGAGCAAGATTTGATGGAGAAAAAGATAAGAAAAAGGACAAGGAGAAAGAAAAAGAAAAAGAGCCCTTAGTATGTTATGAGTGCAAAAAGCCAGGGCACTTTAGATATGATTGTCCTTTGCTGAAAAAGGCCTACAAGAAAAAGAAGAAAGCATACATGGCAACATGGTCTGATGAATCTTCCTCGTCGGAAGAAGATGAACAAAAGGAAGTTGCCAATATCTGCTTCATGGCCAACAACGACGACAACGACAATGAGGTAAGTTCTGAAAACTCAAATGATGAATTTACATTTGATGAAATGTTTGAGCTTTCAATGAACTTATGATTGATTTTAAATCTTTGAAAAAGAAGTATAAGTTTTTGAAAAATGACAATATTAGCTTAGCTAAAAGTAAAAATGAATTAGCTTTAGAAGTTAAGAACTTAACTAATGAAAAAGAAGAACTTAGCAAAGAAAGAGATAATCTTAATCAAGAAATAGATTTGTTGAAATCTGAAACTAAAAACTCAACAAAAGATTTAAAAGATCAATTAGAAACTTTAGCTTTAGAAAAAGAACAGCAAGTTAAAGAAAATGACTCTCTTAAGAAAGATGTTAAAAAATATAAAGACATTGTTGAGAAATTCACCTTAAGTTCAACTAAACTTAACATGATCTTAGATAATCAAAAAGCTGTTTTCGATAAAGCTGGCCTAGGTTATAATACGTATAGGAAACAAAAATTTTTAAAGAATATTTTTGTAAAAGCCAATCAAAGTAATATAACTTGTTTTAAATGCAATGAAAAAGGTCATAAATCATTTGAATGCAAAACATTAAATAATAACAACAAGTTGAATGTTAAAGCAAAGAAAATATGGGTTCCGAAAGGAACAATTTTTGTTGCTACTAACCATAAAGGACCCAAGAAAGCTTGGGTACCTAAGCATAAAGTTTGATTATATTGCAGGAATGTCTTGTAGCCAAAAGATCAAAGAAAAAGTGGTATCTTGATAGTGGCTGCTCAAGACATATGACGGGTGACAAAGAGGAATTCATCACCCTAGAAGAAAAGAAAGGTGGAGTTGTGACGTTTGGCGATAACGGTAAAGGTCAAATTATGGGCCTTGGTAAAGTTCGCATAACTCCATCTATATTTATTGATAATGTACTTTATGTTGATGGTTTAAAGCATAATTTAATTAGTATAAGCCAACTATGTGATAAGAACTTTAATGTTTCATTTAAATCTTCTATTTGCATAGTATCTGATTCCATTAATGATAGCATTGTTTTTACTGGTTATAGACATGGCAATGTGTACTTAGTTGACTTAGACAATTATCTGAAAGTAGTCATTGCCTAATTGCTGACAATGCTAACATAAATGATATTGGATGGTTATGGCATCGTAGATTAGGTCACGCAAGCACACACCTTATTTCAAAACTAATTAAGATGGATTTAGTTAAAGGTTTACCTAAGTTAGATTTTGAAAATAACAAAATCTGTGATGCATGTCAATTTGGAAAACAAACTAGAAGTTCTTTCAAATCTAAAAATGTTGTTTCAACTTCTAGGGCTTTAGAGCTACTTCACATGGATCTTTTCGGACCAACTAGAACCACAAGTCTAGGAGGAAAGAAATATGGTTTAGTGATTGTAGATGATTACTCTAGGTACACTTGGGTATGTTTTTAGCTCACAAAGATGAGACTTTCTCGATATTTCTGAAATTCTTCAAGAAAGTCACAAATGAGAAAAACACTACCATAGTGTCTCTAAGAAGTGATCATGGAACTGAATTTGAAAATCACTTATTTGAAAGTTTTTGTTCTGAAAATGGAATTAATCATAACTTTTCAGCCCCTAGGACTCCACAACAAAACGGTGTAGTTGAAAGAAAAAATAGAACCTTAGAAGACATGGCCCGTACCATGCTATGCGAAAGCAACTTACCAAAGTATTTTTGGGCGGAAGCAATTAACACAGCATGTTACATCTTAAAGAGCTTTAATAAGACCAATATTAAAGAAAACACCTTATGAATTATGGAATGAAAGAAAACCAAATATAAAATACTTTCATGCATTTGGATGTAAATGTTTCATTCATAATAATGGTAAAAACAACTTAGGAAAATTTGATGCTAAATCTGATGAAGGAATTTTTTAGGTTATTCAACGACTAGTAAGGCATATAGAATCTTTAACAAGAAAACCTTAATAGTAGAAGAATCCATACATGTAGTTTTTGATGAATCTTTAGCAACTGTCTGAAAAGATTGATGATGAGGAAGATACAAACATAATTGAAAAAGATCTTGAAAAACTTAATATTGAAGTATCTTCTGATCATGAGCAAGAGGCTAAAGATGATGATTCACATAAGGACGATGATGTCAATATTGATCATAATGATATAGATCTTCCAAGAGACTGGAGATATGCTCATAGTCATCCCAAGGAATTGATTATAGGTGATCCATCTCAAGGAATAAGAACTAGATCATATATGAGAAATATTAGTAATCATCTTGCATTTGTATCACAAATAGAACCTAAAACTATTGAAGAAGCTGAGAAAGATAATAATTGGATGATAGCAATGCAAGAAGAACTAAATCAATTTACAAGAAATAATGTATGGACTTTAGTTGAAAGACCTAAAAATCATTCAGTAATAGGATCAAAATGGATTATAGAAATAAACTAGATGAAAATGGCATAGTAATTAGAAACAAAGCTAGATTGGTTGCTAAAGGATATAATCAAGAGGAAGGTATTGATTTTGATGAAACCTTTGCACCTGTAGCTAGATTAGAAGCCATTAGGCTATTACTTGCATTTGCATGTCATATGAATTTTAACTTATTTCAAATGGATGTTAAAAGCGCATTTTTAAATGGATTTATAAATGAAGAAGTTTATGTAGAACAACCACCAGGTTTTGAAGATCACGAATTTTCAAATCACGTTTTTAAATTGCACAAAGCTTTATATGGTTTGAAACAAGCACCTAGAGCTTGGTATGATAGGTTAAGTAAATTCTTAATAGAAAATGATTTTACAAGAGGGAATGTTGATAAAACTTTGTTTTTGAAAAGAAAAAGTAAAGATTTACTTGTAGTACAAATATACGTAGATGACATTATCTTTGGTGCTACTAACGATTCTCTTGTCAAGAATTTGCAAAGTTGATGCAGGGAGAATTCGAGATGAGCATGATGGGAGAACTCAACTTCTTCCTTGGACTCCAAATCAAACAATGCAAGGAGGGAATCTTTATCAACCAAACCAAATACACAAGAGAACTACTCAAAAAGTTTGGTATGGAAACAATGAAACCCCTCGGAACTCCAATGAGTCCTTCATGCAAGCTAGACAAAGATGAAGAAGGTAAAAAGATTGATCAAAAATACTATCGAGGTATTATCGGATCCCTTCTTTATTTAACAGCAAGTAGACCAGATATTATGTTTTCAGTATGTTTATGTGCTAGATTTCAATCTGAACCTAAAGAATCACATTTAATAGCTGTTAAAAGAATTTTAAGATATCTAAATGGAACAAAAAATGTAGGTTTATGGTATTCTAGAGACTCAACATTAAACCTAATTGCATATTCAGATTCTGATTATGCTGGATGTAAACTAGATAGAAAGAGCACAAGTGGTGCATGCCATTTCTTAGGAAGTAACTTAATCACATGGTTTAGCAAAAAGCAAAATTCAGTTGCATTATCAACTACTGAAGCTGAATATGTAGCAGCTGGAAGTTGCTGTGCGCAAATCCTATGGATTAAGCGACAACTTGAAGACTATGGTATCACACTTGATAAAACCCCATAAGATGTGATAACACTAGCGCAATCAATTTAACTAAAAATCCGATTCAACACTCAAGGACAAAACACATAGAAATTAGATATCATTTTATAAGGGAACATGTAGCTAATGATGAAATTTGTTTAGATTATGTAAACACTGAAGAACAACTAGCTGACATCTTTACAAAACCTTTAAGCGAAGAAAGATTTTGTTATCTTAGAGGAGAGTTAGGAATTTGTAACCCTTTTGGATAGAATTTGAAACCTCTAAGGAAATATATCTAGAGTTCTTTCAATTTCTCAAAATCTTAAGGAAATTTTATCTAGAACTCATATCAATTTGATCTATCAAAATCCATGATTTTTAATCATACTCAAAGATCAAATCCGGGTTCATTTCAGACACTCTGAAAATTTGATTTTTTACTCTGAAATGGTTTCGGAGCCGACTCGAGAGTATCGGAGTCGACTCGAGTTTCTGCTGAAACTCAGGAGTCGACCCCTTCTCTGAGCGAGTCGACTCGAGATCGTGTCTGTGCTCTGTGACTTACCCGAGCCGACTCTACGCTTTGCGCGAGTCGACTCGACGTGGTCCCAAATCGCTTTATTAGGGCACGAGCCGACCCATCGATCGATTCTAATCATTCCAAATCATTCTCAAAACCCTCCAAAACCCTTCAAACTTTCCAAAATCTTCCAAAATCCTTAAACAATCATTCCACCTTGATTCAATGGCCCCCAAAACCCGTGGTGCTAGTAGTAGCCGTGCCGGGATGAAAAGAAAGAAGACCGTGCGTCGACCCGTTCGCGAGCCGACTCCGGACTCTCCGCCTTCTTCCTCTTCGGACGACTCACCTGCTCCTACTGCCACTACTCCTCAGGTAGATCAACTTGCGAGTAGAGTCATTACTACTGGAAGAAAGTTTGATTTTGATTTATTTGAGAGAGAGGGATTGCTTGTAGGATCACAGTTGAAAGAAATGGGATTTGAAAAGATATGCTCCTTAGACTGCCCAACATACCCAGCACTAGTTAAAGAGTTTTATAGAAATTTGACTAGAGGAGACAATGGATTGGTCAGTACTGTTAGAGGAGTTGGTTTGAATGTACTGCCGTCATTCTCTCTAAGTTACTGGACTTACCCCTATCTGGACCTTCCACTTTTGACCCAGAGGATAGGTCACCTGCCCTCACCAGATTATTGAATAGAAATTTTGAGGGATTTGAAGAAGTCTTTGCCAATCAGCTGCCACTGGACTTAAGATTGCTACATAACATCTGCAGCAGGATTCTTTTCCCTAAGACAGGCCGTTTTGACTACTTGTCTGAGAGGGATATCTTTGTTATGGATGCTGTAGTTTCAGGCAGGCCAATCAACTTACCCATCATGATATTATGGTATATAGCTGATTGTGGGAGTAAGAGGAAATCCTGTCTTCCCTATGGCATGATCTTGACTCAGTTATTCAGAAGCCAAGGAATTGAATTTAGTGATAGTGAGCCCAGGAAAAATTTGAGACATACTGACTACTATTCATTGGCCACTATTCACCGCATGGGCTTCAAGAAAGTAAATGGTAATTGGATAAGAAAAGGTCAAGATGATGTTAGAGCTGCTGAGGACAGAGTTGAAGACATTGGAGCTGAGGTCGAGGTTGGACCTTCTGTTGCTGGACCATCTGAGGCAGGACCTAGCATGCATTATTCTCCTCCACCTCACTTCATCTTCTTCTGTGAGATTTTCAGATGAGCAGTTATGTCAACTTAGATCTATGTTTGCAGAATTTGATAATCAAAGGAAAGATGAAATTGGTCAATTAAGAGAAGACATTAGAGAATTAAAGGAAGCATCATTTCAAGACTTGACTTACTTTCATTTTCTGTTGGTACCCATGTGGATTCACTCAATGCTGAGCTTAAGAAAATATTTGAAAGACTTCAAGGGATAGCTGATGGATCCAATGTATATCTTGATAGAACCAATCAGTTAAGAAGAGATATAGATGCAGCAGTTGATCAGATTCAAGTAACTATGAATGATTTTAACAAATCTCAAAAGGATGATATCATGGAGATGATTGGACACTTAAAGAGTTTAATTTTCAAGCGTGTCAAATGATTTTGATACTTATTTTGTATTTCTAGATTTTACTAGATTGTATCTAGGAAGTTTTGTTTTAATATGAATGTATTTGAACTTTGATGAATTTAAGTTAGTTTAATTTCATTACAATGAGACTATGTTACATTTTGATGTAATTTGACTTACTTTTGAAGTAATGAGAAAAGTTATGTTCATTTCAATTATGAGTACCTTTGAATATCTTGAATGCTTATGTTTAATTTGATATAATTTTGAATATCTCAATACTCAATTGATAACTTAGATGCTGAATGAATTCGAATGAATTTAATCAAGTTGATGCTCTGATGCATCTCAACCTTTTTGTTGATTACAAAAAAGGGGGAGAGATTTATATGATTTAATCGTATATGCATCATCATATTTAAGAGAAAGAGAGTTGTTTAAAACCTTATATGATTTTAAGAGGGAGAGTATAAGGGGAAGAGATAATTTGAATTAAATAAGAAAAAGGTTTATTTGCTTAAGTTTTTGAATTTGAAAATTTTGAATGAATTATAAAATTGAGGTTCATAGGGGGAGCTACCTCATTGAGGGGGAGCCTTTCCATGAACACAAAAGTTGATTTTGGAATCACAAATTTTTCAATTTTATAATGCATATACTCAATGTTTTTGTCATCATCAAAAAGGGGGAGATTGTTGAGAAATTATTGAAACATAATTGCCCCAACTTTATTGATTTTGATGATTTCCAAAAGCCATGAGTATTTTAAAGGAAACAATGAGTTTATTTATCAAAAACCTTGAGCTTATTCAAAATGAAAGGAATGGACTCTAATGTTTAAATCACTGAGTTTTGAATCAATTGAAAAAGAAGTTTCAAACTCTATATTGAAGATTTCAAAAAGGAATTTTTACACACTATAATTCAATCTATGAATTCTTGAAACATGTCTTGAATCCATGCTTAATGTCATATTTAATGTATTCAAGTCACATTGATATTTAAATTTATTTGGGACAAGTTTTAAAGTCTATCAGAACATTTTTCTGATTTTTGTATCGCTCCCGAGCCGACTCAAGGGTTTCCGAGTCGACTCCCCAAATGTCTGATTTTCAATGTTGTCCTGAGTCGACACTTGAGTTTTCAAGAGTCGACCCCTGAACCTTCGCGAGCCGACTCATGACTGTGCGAGCCGACTCGACTCAGACGGCAGAAAGGCTCATTTTTGAGCACTTCTCGAGTCGACTCCCCCATATCGCGAGTCGACCCCTGAAAGTTAGGCGTTTCTGGAATGGACTGTGCGAGCCGACTCCCACAAAGCTCGAGCCGACTCCACGAAATCTGGACGCGATTTTTCACGATGACACATCAGCTCCAACGGTAAGATTTTCAAATAACGGCTATTTTTCTTTGTCTCTAACGGATATATTTTTGCAGAATCTATAAATAGAGGAGCTCTTTTCAAATCAAACAATCCAGAAAAAATCAAAAAGAGAGAAAAGAATATCTTTCAAAAAGAGGGAAAAACAGAGCTTTCATAGGAAAATCTTTTAGCTCAAAATAGAGTGATTCAAAAGGAGTGAAATCAAAGAGAAAGTTTCGTCTGCTCCATCTCATCAATCCACAAGAGTCAAAAGAAAATCCAAAGCTTTCAAAGATCAAATCGAAGGATTTTCAACATTCAACAAAAGGAGAAAAAGCTTCATCTCAACTCCAAAGTTTTCAACGGTCAAGAATCTTGCTGAGGCCTGATTCAATACTTCAAGAGGAGTTAAAGAGAAGAAGGAAGAAAGCCAAAGCCACAACCATCTGCAATACTATCAGGCTTTTCTAACTCTTTATTTATACTTCATTTGTATATTTGCTCAAGGGGAGCATTTCATTATTAAACACTTTATTCTATTGTTTGCTGATTCAATCAGTGGATTGAATCAGTGGAGGTTATTATACCTCGTTGCAAGCCGGAGTGCTTGTGTTGGGTTAGTTGTGAGCCCGTGAAAAACAACGTGTAGGGTTTTGTGCTGGTAAGCCCGAGTAAAACCGGCTGGGTTCGTTGTTCACCCGGGAAAACAACAAGTTTGAGTTGTGAGCTTGGAAAACAACTCGGCTGTAATCTAGAGAGATTATAGTGTGGACCCAAGTGAATCTTGGGAGTGGACGTAGGTGTTGATTGCACCGAACCACTATAAAATTATCTTGTGTTTGCCGTGCCATATTTTCTCTCTCTCTATCTCTCTTTATTTGCTTGTGTATTGATTTAAGTTAGCCTCTCACTTGCACATCTTGCTAACTAATCAACTAAAGTTAAAAAGTCTTAAATTTTTAAGAACCCAATTCACCCCCCCTCTTGGGTTGCCATCTGGGCCAACAATTAATATCAGAGCAAGTGCTCATTTGAATTTGATCTCATGATCAAGGCTAAAGATCCTTATGGCAACACAAAGTGGTTCATGTTTTGCTGAAGGTCATTCTACGAATCGACCTCCTTCATTTTATCAATTCGAAGTGATCATGGAAAAGAATTTGAAAATAAATCTTTTGAAGACTTTTGTAATGAAAATGGAATTGAACATAATTTTTCTGTACCAAGAACACCACAACAAAATGGAGTTGTTGAAAGAAAGAATAGAACTTTAGAAGAAATGGCCCGTACCATGTTATGTGAAAGCAATCTTCCAAAGTATTTTTGGGCAGAAGCTATCAACACTGCATGTTATATTTTAAATCGTGCATTGATTAGACCTATTTGAAAAAGACTCCTTATGAGCTTTAGAAGGAAGAAAACCAAACATCAGTTATTTTCATGTTTTTGAATGCCGATGTTTTGTATTAAATAATGAAAAATCAAACCTTGATAAATTTGATGCTAAATCTGATGAAGGAATATTTCTTGGTTATTCTTTGCATAGTAGAGCTTTTAGAGTATTCAACAAAAAGACTTTAGTAGTTGAAGAATCAATTCATGTTATCTTTGATGAATCTAATGATCATCCATCAAGGAAGGGAAAAGGTATAAATGATGCAGATGACATTGAAGATCAATTCAAGGACATCACACTGAAGGATAAGAACGACTCAGATACACAAGAGGTAAATGAAGAAGGGAACGCTGACCTACCAGAAGTTTCACAAGGTAATGATGAATTAGAAAGGGGATGGAGGTATGTTCTTAGTCACCCTAAAGATCAAATTATTGGTGATCCTTCTCATGGAGTTAGAACTAGATCATCATTTAGAGATACTTAAATAACTTAGCATTTGTATCTAAAATTGAACCTAAATGTTATGATGATGCTAAAAATGATTGATTGGATAAATGCATGCATAAGGAACTTCACCAATTTGAAAGAAATAATGTTTGGACTCTTATTGAAAGACCTCATGATCATCAAATTATTGGAACTAAATGGGTTTATAGAAACAAATTAGATGAACATGGTAATATAATAGAAATAAGGCAAGATTAGTAGCTAAGGGTTAAATCAAGAAGAGGGAATTGATTTTGATGAAACTTATGCCCCAGTTGCTAGATTAGAAGCTATTAGATTACTTCTTGCTTATGCTTGCTTTATGAATTTTAAATTGTATCAAATGGATGTTAAAAGCGCTTTCTTAAATGGATACATTGCTGAACAAGTTTTGTGGAACAGCCACCGGCTTTGAAAATCACTTGTTTCCAAACCACATTTTCAAATTGAACAAAGCTTTGTATGGTTTGAAACAAGCGCCCCGGGCGTGGTATGAAAGATTAAGTAAATTCATGATTAGTAATGATTTCATTCGAGAACTGTGGATACAACTTTATTTATTAAAAGACAAAACAAAGATATTTTAATTATTCAAATCTATGTTGATGATATCATATTTGGTGCCACTAATGATTCTTTGTGCAAGGACTTTGCTAAGCTTATGCAGGGAGAGTTCGAGATGAGTATGATGGGTGAGCTGAACTACTTTTTTGGACTACAAATTAAACAAAGCAAAGATAGGTTCTTCATAAGCCAATCCAAATATACCAAAGAAATGATCAAGAAGTTTGGCATGGAGACATCCAAGACTATCGGTACCCCTATGAGCTCATCATGTAGACTTGAATCCTATAATTCTGAAAAGTCTATTGATTTAAAATTATATAGAGGCATGATTGGATCATTATTATATTTAACTGCTAGTAGGCCAGATATTTTATTCAGTGTTTGCATGTGTGCTAGATATCAAGCCAATCCTAAAGAATCACACTTGCTTGTTGTTAAAAGAATATTAAAAATTTAAATGGAACAGTAAATTTAGGTATAGTATGACAAACATCTAGCATTGACTTAATAGGCTACACTGATTCAGACTTTGCTGGATGTAAATTAGATAGGAAATCAACCACTGGAACTTGCCAGTTTCTAGGTGTTAACTTAATTTTATGGTTTAGCAAAAGCAAACTTTAGTAGCACTGTCTACGGCCGAGGCCGAATACGTTGCAGCTAAAGTTGTGCTCAAATCTTATAGATTAAGCAAAGCTAGAAGATTATGGTATTAAACAAAAAGCCATACCTATAAAATGTGATAATACAAGTGCAATCAGCTTAACTAAGAATCCTATTCAACATTCCAGAACAAAACATATTGAAATTAGACATCATTTCATTAGAGATCACATAAATAATGAAATATGTTATTGAATTTTTAAATACTAAAATCAAATTGCTGATATTTTCACTAAACCTCTTGATGAAACAAAATTTTATGAAATCAGAAGAGAATTAATGTTTGATCCAACCATTTAATGAATCAATTAATGAATTGATATGATTCATGACATCTTTCAATCACATCAATTAAAAGGAACATCGTATCAAATTAAATGCTGTAAGTTTTAAGTCTTTTCATCTTATGAAAGCCTACTTCCATTAATTTTTTTTACCAAGCGGCAAATTGGATGTTCTTATTCTTTTGATGGCAGTTAACTGACCAGGCAACCAAACAGTCACCTGGGCCAGCTAACCATCAAGGATTCTCCCTATATAACCTTTTCTCCAAACCAGTTTCATTCAAGCCGTCTCCCTCATTTCAACCGATCGTCTTCTCCTCTCCTCCTCTCATTCTCATCCTCCTTCTATCAATCCTTTCCTCCATTCATTCAATCTATCAATCCATCTTGAAGATAGTTGATGGCTCCCAAGAAGAAGGCAATCGCAAGAGATGACGATTGTGTTGATCTTCACCGGAAGTCTTCCACTTCATCCTAAATCAACTCTCTTCTAGCTTCAAATTTCACTCATGGAAGGTTAGTCGATTTTAACTTCTTAGAACAAGAAGGCTTTAAAATTGAAAAACTTTTTGTTAATCAAGGTTGGGGTAAGCTTTTATCTACCAAGAGACCCATTTATCCTGAGCTTATTAAAGAATTTTATGAAAACATATCCTTTGGTAGTGGAACTATCTCTTCCTTCGTGAAAAAGACCAAAATCGACCTTGACTGCAAATTTAGGTTGTGCCCTAAATATTCCATCTAATGGTTTCTTAGAAGTCCTTCCTAGTGAACGTGGATATAAAATAGGTTTAATCCTTAATATTGACAACAATGAAGCTAGTAATATTGAAACTCTAGATGCAAATATGTTATTTGTAAAAAATAGGTTATTTCACATTATCATCGCCAAAATTCTTGCCCCACATGCTGGTTCGTTTTAATGTTGTAACTGATAGAGACATATGTTTAATGTATGACATCTTAATAGAAGACCCTGTTGATCTATCTCACCTAATGATGACCATAATGAAAGAATCCCTGTCTAGATCTAAGGATGCATTGCCCTACGGAATGTTCTCACATATATATTTGAGTTTTTTAATATAAAGCTTAAGGGAGAAACTGCATTACGTCACTCTGATGTATTTAATGCGCATTCACTGCATCGTATGGACTTTGCCAAACGGATGGTATGTGGTTAAAGGTTAGATCAAGAACTGGTCAGTCTAGTATACCGCCGCCAAATATGACTCAATCCGCTTGTTCTCCTCAGAACTTCTTTAATTTTGACTTCAACCAACCGAATCCTTACCTTGCCGCTATGACTGCTGAACAAAATTCATTTCTATCTGATCCATCTGATATGAATGCTTCTGGACCTTCTTATCGTAATGACAACCCTGCTCCTGCTCCTCTTCCTACCATTCGTCTATGTGATGATCAAATCCGTCATATTATCCGTGAATTCACCCTTGCCTCTTCTAGTCGAAGCTCTGGAGACAGTGCTTCTTCTCAATAATCAGACCCTTGTACCATATATTTCTTCTATTTTTGAGACCATGTCTCAGTTTAAAATTACTCTTAATCAACTTGTCCATGATGTGAACATTCTCAATGGAAGAGTTTTTCATCACAATGAATCTGTCATGGACCGGATCCTAAAAGAGATAAATTTCCTAAAAGGTAAGCTTGAGAATTTTTGAAACTAAGGCAGAGTGGGTAGAATACCAAATGAGATCCAACGAGACCCAGACCCGAGATGCAACAAACGCTGTCGACCATTGGACCGCATCTCTCTCAAGGCTGAGTCATCTCGTGGAGACTTACATCACTCTTTCTGCCACCTCTGCGCCTGATGCTTCTTATTCTCATCCGCACATCTGGACTCCACCGACAGAGCCTTCCTCCGACAAGCCTGGACCTTCATCAAAGAAAGTTGTTTCATCAGTGCATATTTCTTCTTCAGATGACAAAAATGATTGTGTTTAACTTATGTAGTGAACGTACTTGGTATCGTTTATGTAATGCATATTTATGACTTTATGCTTTATGACTTTGGCATGTAAGATTTGAATTGACTCTACTTTTTGTAATGATATGCTTTATGCTTTGTAATGAATGATAACATCTTCTTGATATATTATGCTTAAATTTATTGCAAGACTCTTCAAACTTCTTTTTGATTAATGATAAAAAGGGGAGAAGAATATTGCATACATTAAGGAATGGAGTAAAATAATAACTCCATATATTCAGGGGGAGAAAAGAGTTCACTTATTCAGATTGACAGGGGGAGAAAGTAATGTTTTTCTGATTACACTCCTGTCTATTTATTAAACTTCCTATATTTGCTTCTTTCATGCTTAAGGGTTTTGTCATCATCAAAAAGGGGGAGATTGTTGACCCCAGATTTTGATGATTACAAAACAATTAAGCTATTCTAAGCTTAATACAGGGAAGTTTGGTTGCTTTGCAAGTAAGTATCTTCGTGCAAAATTGATTGATAAGAGAGTACTTCATTCTATTTTGCCACCTGTTAAATTTTGTTTGCCTTAGATAATTTTATTGGCTTGGGAGTTAACTGGTTAGCTAACTTGTTATTCCATTTAGCTAGCTGCACGACATTCAGCTAACTGGTAAGCTATCTCAGTGGCTTGGCTGAGCGTCATCCTCATTGAGCTAGCTGGTTAGCTAGCTTGTTAGCTAGCTGAAGTTCTTTCAGTTAGCTAAAGTGCTCATCATTGTTGCTGGCCGAACGTCGTCCATTTTTAGCTAGCTGGTTAGCTAGCTTGGGATGCCTTTGAGCTAACTGGACTGCTTTGTAGCTAACTACCGTTTCCTGTTACTTTTCCTGGCCGAATGCACTTCATTTCTGCTAACTGTTTAGCTAGCTACTGGTTCTCAGCTTGCTAGCATATCTTAGCTAACTGTTTTACCTTGGAGCTAACTGCTTAGTTAACTATTTTTCATAGGGATGTTCAGGCCGTGCGTTTTCAAAATTTAGTTAGCTGGAGAGCTAACTTCCTCTCTCTGGCCGTTTGAATTGTTTCTGTAGTTAACTAGAGAGCTAGCTACCTATTGGTTAGTTAGCTGGAAAGTTAGCTGCCTTATCCCGGACGTGTGGCTACTTTTTCCTTAGTTAGCTAGTAAGCTAACTAGTGTGGACGGTTGCTTTGTTGCTTTTGGGCTTAGTTAGCTAGTGAGCTAACTATCTTTTGGTTAGTTAGCTATTGAGCTAACTCTCCTTCTCCTATATCCTCTACAGCCGTGAGCCTTCACTTTTTAGTTAGCTGGGGAGCTAACTACCATAGCATGGCCTCTTTCCTCTGCTGTTTGAATTGCTTGTTAGTTAGCTGAAGAGCTAACTATCTTTTGCTTAGTTAGCTGCTGAGCTAACTAAGTGCTCTGCACTTTTTCTCCTGGCTGATTTTTTTTGTTGTTAGTTAGCTGGGAAGCTAACTAGCAAATGTTTTAGTTGCCTAAGGAGCTGCCTATCTCTCTCCTCTGGATGCTTTCTTTGTCGTGGCATCTCTTGTGAGCTAGCTGACTAGCTAGCTGGGATTTTCTACTTGCCTCTTGGCTGAATGCATTCAAGTCTTCAGCTACCTGGAGTTAATTCCAGTCAGCTACCGCTTGAGTTTTGACCGTGCTCTCTTTTTCTCTCTTACTCTCTCTCTCTCTATTTTTATTTTTAGCTACATTTAACTTTTGATCTTTTGAATTGTTTCAGAAATCTTTCTTCCTTAAATGGAGATCTGCATTCAATGCTTAAGGGAAACATTTTACAATGGTTATATTTTCTTCCCATTTTTATTTCCATTTGTTCCTATGTATCTAACGGATATCTTTTTGTTGGATTATTATAAATAGCTGGGATTAGAAGTACACGATGACAATTTTTGAAAAAGAGAAATTCAAGAGGAAGAAATCCAAGAAAAGAGTTTTTACTGCATATTGTTGAGTGGTTGATAAGAGAATTGCTATGCATTCAAGTTCATTCATTGCTCCAAAAAGTCGTCAGATCATTGAAGTTTTTTCAAGCAATTAAGACTTCAGCTACTTCGACTTCATTCATTTATTGCTGAAGATATTGCTTCAAAAGTTGTAAAGTATTCTTTGAATATTTGCTCATTGTAGGAGGTTCTCTTTATCATTCTCTGATTATTTTGTAAAAGGGTTAGTGTTAACCCTTGATTATTGTTGGCTTCCTTGTGCCATGAAACAAGAGGACTAGCCTGGTTTAGCTAGGGTTTTTGGCTTCCTTGTGCCATGAAACAAGAGGACTAGCCTGGTTTGGCTAGGGGTTTTTTGGCTGCCTTGTGCCGTATTAACAAGAGGGCTAGCCAGGGAAGGCTAGAGGTTGTAATCGTTATGATACGATTAGTGGAATTCCCAAAGGTTTTGGGGGTGGATGTAGGTGCTGAGTTTGGCACCGAACCACTATAAACTTCTGTGTGTTTGTAGTTGTTTGATTCTCTATTGTTATTATTTGTGCATCCCACTACACCACTGCAAATCAAAATTAGGGTTTAAGCACATACTTACATAGTAATTAATTTTTAATAACCCAATTCACCCCCCCTCTTCGGTTGCTACATTTGGGCAACACAAAGGATTTGAGCGCAGCAACTTCCAGCTGCAACATATTCAGCTTCAGTAGTTGATAATGCAACCAAATTTTGCTTTTTGCTAAATCAAGAGATTAAGTTATTTCCTAAAAATTGGCATGCACCACTTGTACTTTTTCTATCCAATTTACAACCAGCATAATCAGAATCAGTATATGCAATCAAATTTAATGTTGAGTCTCTAGAATACCATAATCCTACATTTTTAGTTCCATTTAGATATCTAAGTATTCTTTTTACTATAATTAAGTGAAATTCTTTAGGTTCAGATTGATATCGTGCACATAAACATACTGCAAACATGATATCTGGTCTAGTAGCTATTAAAAAAGTAGTGAACCGATCATACCTCTGTAACATTTTTGATCAACAGGCTTACCATCTTCATCTTTATCTAACTTGCATGAAGGACCCATTGGTGTTCCGAGAGGTTTGACTTGTTCCATACCAAACTTCTTGAGAATTTATTTTGTGTACTTTATTTGGTTGATGAAAATTCCCTTTCTTTCTTGTTTGATTTGAAGTCCTAGGAAAAAGTTGAGTTCTCCCATCATGCTCATTTCGAATTCACCCTGCATTAACTTAGCAAATTATTGACACAAAAGATTGTTAGTAGCACCGAATACAATATCATCTACATAAATTTGTACTACCAATAAATCCTTATCTTTTCTTTTCAAAAATAGGGTTTTATCAACATTTCCTCTAGAAAAATCATTTTCAATTAGAAATTTGCTTAATCTATCATACCAAGCTCTAGGTGCTTGTTTTAAACCATAAAGTGCTTTGTGTAATTTAAAAACATGGTTTAAAAATTCATGATCTTCAAAACCTGGGGGTTGTTCTACATAAACTTCCTCATTTATAAAACCATTTAAAAATGCACTTTTAACATCCATTTGAAATAAATTAATGTTCATATGACATACAAATGCAAGTAATAGTCTAATTGCTTCTAATCTTGCTACAGGTGCAAAAGTTTCATCAAAATCAATTCCTTCTTCTTGATTATATCCTTTTGCAACTAATCTAGCTTTATTTCTAATTACTATACCATTTTCATCTAATTTATTTCTAAATAACCTAAAAATATTCCTTCATCAGATTTGGCATCAAATTTTTCAAGATTGTCCTTACCATTATTATGAATAAAACATCGACAACCAAATGCATGAAAATAACTAATGTTAGGTTTCCTATTATGCCATAGTTCATAGGAAGTTTTCTTAAGAATTGGCCTAATTAAAGCTCTATTAAGGATGTAACATGCTGTGTTTATAGCTTTCATCCAGAAGTACTTTGGGAGTTGGCTTTCACATAGCATGGTATGGGCCATATCTTCTAATGTTCTATTTTTCCTTTCTACGACTCCATTTTGTTGTGGTGTTCTAGGTGCAGAAAAATTATGATGAATGCCATTTTTAATACAGAAATTTTTAAATTAATAATTTTCAAATTCTGTGCCATGATTACTTCTAAGAGACATTATGGTGTTGTTTTTCTCATTTGTGACTTTCTTGAAGAATTTCAGGAATATCGAGAAAGTCTCATCTTTGTGAGCAAAAAAAGAAAACCCAAGTATATCTAGAGTAATCATCAACTTTTATAAAACCATATTTCTTTCTCCTAAACTTGTGGTTCTAGTAGGTCCAAAAAGGTCCATATGAAGTAGTTTGAGTGGCCTAGTAGTTGAAACAATATTCTTAGATTTGAAAGAATTTCTAGTTTGTTTTCCAAATTGACATGCATCACAAATTCTATTATTTCAAAATCTAGTTTTGGAAATCCTTTAACTAAATCCATTCTAATTAATCTACGATGCCATAGCCATCCAATCTCATTTACCTTAGCATTATCAGCAATTAAGCAATGGTTACTAGTAGACAAATTGTTTAGATCAATTAAGTATACATTGCCATTTCTATTTCCAACAAATATAATGCTATTGTCTATGGGATTAGAAACTGTGCAAATAGAAGCTTCAAATGAAACTTTGAAACCTTTTCACACAATTGGCTAATGCTAATTAAGTTATGCTTTAAACCAACAACATATAAAACATTTTCTATAAAAGTGGATGGAGTTATTTGAATTTTACCAAATCCCATAATTTGGCCTTTGCCATTATCTCCAAAAGTAAAAACTCCTCCTCTTTTATCTTCAAGGGTGATGAATTGATCCTTGTCACCTGTCATGTGTCTTGAGCAGCCACTATCAAGATACCACTTTGGTTTTGATCCTTTGGCCGCAAGATACTCTTGCAAGATAATCAAATCTTATGTTTAGGCACCCACGCTTTCTTGGGTCCTTCATGGTTAGTAGCAATAAAGATTGTTCCTTTTGGAACCCATATTTTCTTGCCTTTAATATTCTTATTAGTTTTTTCTAAAATTGCATCCATAAGACTTATGTCCTTGTTTGTTACAGCAATAACATGAAACATCATTTTTGGCAGTTTTCTTACTAAAGAAATTGTTTACAAATTTTTGTTTCATGTGTGGTTTATATCCTAAACCAGCTTTATCAAATACAACTCTTTGATTACTTAAAATCAAATTTAATTTTTCTGAGCTATATGTAAATTTATCAACTATAATTTTATGTTTATCAATTTCTTTCTTCAAATTAATATTTTCATTAGAAATTGATTCTTTTTCTTTAAAATATTTTTATTTTAGATTTTATATTTTTAACCTCAAGAATTAGTTCATTTTTCTCTTTGAGAAGATTTAGGTTTTCAGTTTTCAAAGATTTATTTTTCATTCTCAAAACCTTAAAATCACTAATTAATTCATTAAATGCATCATACAATTCATCAAATGTAAAGTCATCATTAGGGGTTTCAGTACATACCTCATTTTCATCGTTTGCCATAAAGCATATGTTTGCAACCTCTTTTTATTTTTCTTCGGATGAAGACTCTTCACTATCACTCCAAGTTGCAACATAGGCCTTCTTCTTCTTCTTGTAACCCTTCTTTAGTTGAGGACATTTAGATCGAAAATGCCCTGGCTTTTTGCATTCATAACATATCAAGGGTCTTTTTCCTTGTCCTTATCCCTTTTTGTTTCTCTTTCTCCTTCCAATTTTATTCCAAACTTTCTCTTGTGGAAGGGTCTCCTTCTTTGCATAAATTTCTTAAATTTCTTAGCTAGGAGAGCTGTCTCATCATCATCTTCTTCTTCCTCACTGCTGCTCTTATCATTTTCTGCAGCCTTAAGTGCTATGGTTCTTTTCTTTTTCACCTCTTCCTCTTGATGCTGTTTCATTGTCAATTCATGGGTCATCAAGGATCCAAGGAGCTCCTCCAAAGGTAGAATGTTTAAGTCTTTGGCTTCTTGGATTGCAGTTACTTTTGCTTCCCATGTTCTTGGAAGAGATCTAAGAATTTTGTGCACCAATTCAAAGTTAGTATAAGTCTTACCAAGACTTTTCAAACCATTACCAATATCAGTGAATCTAGTGTATATGCATATGATTGATTCAGTTTGTTCCATGCTAAACAATTCACATTTATGCACTAGAATGTTAATTTTGGATTCTTTTACTTGATTTGTACCCTATGGGTAACTTCTAGTCTATCCCAAATTTCTTTGGCTGAAATGCAAGTAGATATTCTGTTGAATTCATTTGCATCCAAAGAACAATATAAAACATTCATGGCTTTTGCATTGAGCTGAGCCATTTTTCTATCATTCACATTCCAATTCCTTTCGGTCTTAGGAACTATTGAACCATCTACAATATGTGTGGGTGTACTAGGTCCATTTGTAATGACACTCCACAATTCATAATCTAAAGCTTGAATGAAAATCCTCATTCTTGCTTTCCAATATGAATAATTGGAGCCATTAAACAAAGGTGGCCTATTAGTGGATTGACTTTCAGCAAAAGATGATCCAGCTTGTGTTGCCATTTGGATCTTTAACTCTTGATCATTAGATCAAATAAAAATGAGCACAAGCTCTGATACCAATTGTTGGCCCAGATGGCAACCCAATAGGGGGGGTGAATTGGGTTCTTTAAAAAATTTAACACTTAAAACTTAAAACCAAATTTCACAAAGATTAAGTATACTAGTGAAGTGATGCAATAATTTAAAGCACAATGAGAGAGAGAGATAGAGATAAAAGCACGACAAACACAAAGATTTATAGTGGTTCGGTGTATCCCACACCTACGTTCACTCCCAAACAACTATTGGGTCCACACTATAATCCACTGATTACAGTTGAGTTGTTTACAAGCTCACAACTCTAACTTGTTGTTTTATACGGGGTCACAATGAACCCAGCCGGTTTTCACGGGTTCACCAGCACAAAACCCAAACCCAAGCTAAACTAGCTTGTTCGAGGTAAACTACCTCAACTAATTCAATCCCCCTGATTGAATTAGTAAACACAAATCAATTTAATGTTTACAACAATAGAAAGCTCCTTAAATGAGCAAATAAGCAATATATATAAACAAAAGTAAGAAAAGCCTGATTAAAGCGATGTAGATTTGAGCTTTTCTTCTTTTCCTTTCTTCTTCTGAATGAGCTAACTGGATTTGAACTCTGAATCTTGAATGAGGCTTGTTGAAGAAAAGTTGAAGATTTAGGGCTCTAGCTCCTCTTCTTCAAATTGGATGAAATCCTTCGATTTTGATCTTTGAAGGCTTTGGATTTCTCTTCTATCTCTCAATAACAATTGGCCTTAAGCACAAAGATTTTTCCTCTGAAAACTAGATGATTTCTCTCTTTCTATTTTTGGTTTTCTTTTCTCTATTTTTCTTCTCTATTTTTTGCATGGACCAATCCCTCTTTATATAGAGTCTTAATCTAAGATTAGGTGAGAAATAGCCATTAAAATCGTACCTAGATGCTTCCTTACGCAAAGAAAAGCATCCGTTGAGAGTTAGGTGAGAAAATATATCCGTTAGAGTCTGATCTGGCACTTTTAAAAATCATCCTTGACAGGTTGGAGTCGGCTCCAACTTTTCATGTGTCGGCTCCAAATCATGTTTCCATAAATAGTAAAAATTGATTTGATGTAGAGTCAGCTCCGACTTTGCAAAGTGTCGACTCCCCGCAGACTGGAGTCGGCTCTGATTTCTGATGTGTCGGCTCCAAGAATTCCTCTGAAAACACAGTCTCTATAACTCAGGTTAGAGTTGGCTCCGAAATCTCAGGTGTCAGCTCTGGCTTCTGAAGCAGAAAATAGTTTTCTGTATCTCATGATGGAGTCGGCTCCACCTTTTCATGTGTCGGCTCCAAAACCTCAGATGTCGACTCTGAAACTCTAGGTGTCGACTCCGAATCGTGCCGAAAATATACAACTGCTCTGATACACTCTGGAGTCAGCTCGAATGGTTCTAGGTGTCGGCTCCAAGTTCTAAACTTAAATAAATTCCATTGAAACTTGGTTCAAAACTAATTTCTAAGTGCCATTTGAATAAATAACCAATCTTAATTCTGAAACACTTATCAAATCTATTAGAAACACAATGAATATACTCATGGCTTTTGTTAATCATCAAAATCAATTAATTGGTAAATAATTTCTCAATAATTTTTCAACAAGCTGGAGGATGTGTGTGGATTTCACTGACCTCAACAAAGCATGCCCCAAAGATAGCTTTTCGTTGCCTCGGATTGACCAGCTGGTGGATGCCACGTCCGGTCACGAGACCCTCAGCTTCATGGATGCCTTCTCAGGATACAACCAGATCAAGATGGATCCGATGGACGAGGATGCTACCTCATTTGTGATCGAGAAAGGGATATACTGCTATAAGGTGATGTCATCTGGATTGAAGAACGCGGGAGCCACTTACCAGAGGCTGATGAATAAGGTCTTTGAAGACCGGATCGGGTGCAAATGGAGGTGTACGTGGATGATATGCTAACCAAAAGCATCTGTACCACTGACCATGTTGTTGACTGACGGAGACCTTCGATAACCTCTACCGATACCAGATGAGGCTGAACCCCCCAAGTGCACCTTCGGGGTGACAGCGGGCAAATTCCTGGGCTTCATGGTGATGCAGCATGGGATCGAGGCGAACCCTGATAAGATCCAAGCCATCTTGGACATGAGGTCCCCGGTTAACAAGAAGGAGGTGTAGCACTTGACTGGAAGGGTGGCGCCTTGAGCCATTTTTTGTCCAAGTTTGCGGAGAGGTGTCTGCCTTTCTTTAAGGCGCTACATAAAGTCAACATTTTTGAGTGGATGAGAGAGTACCAGAAGGCCTTTGAGTGGTTAAAAGAGTTCTTATCCACTCTGCCATTGCTATCCAAGCCAAGGGGCGAGGAGGAGCTCCTCCTGTACTTTGCGGCCTCCTCTGAGGCTGTCAGCTCCGTGCTTGTTCGCATGGACGCCGACGAACACAAAAGCTAGTTTACTATACCAGTAAGGTGCTTCATGATGCGAAGACTAGATATTCCAGAGTCGAGAAGATTATCTTTTCCTTGATCATCTTTCCCAGCGCTTTAGGCCCTATTTCCAAGCTCACCCGATCGTGGTGGTCATGATCAACCACTCAAGGCATTTCTTTCTCATCCTGATACCTCTGGCCGACTGGCGAAGTGGGCACTCAAGCTGGGGGAGTTTGACCTATCGTTTCGACCTAGGTCGGCTATGAAGTCCCAGATCTTAGCAGATTTTCTGGTCGAGTGCACCTGGACAGAAGAGCAGCCGAAGGAGCCTCATGAAAACCCCTCAAACGCTGCAATCAAAAGAAGAGGGGAGGACTGGATCCTTCACATGAACGGAGCATCAAATTCTCAAGGAAGCGGGGCAAGCCTCTCCTAGCAAGTCCGGATGGAGTTGTGACCGAGTACACCCTCTGTTTCCTCTTCTCGACTACAAACAACCAGGCTGAGTATGAAGCCTTATTGTCAGGGATTAGACTGGCACGGGAGCTCAGGGTGAAATGTCTTAGAGTCTTTATCGACTCTCACTCATCTCTGGTCAAGTCAAGGGGGAGTATGAGGCTCGAGATCCTACTATGTCTCGTTATTTGAGTATGGTGCAGTCACAAGCCTCTCCCTTGGCCCACTTCAGCATCAGTTACATCCCTTAGGAAGAGAACGCTAGAGCTGATGCTTTGTCCCGGCTAGCCACTTCAGCCAATAGGGCCTTGGGGAGAACCTACGTGGAGCATCTGGAAGCCCCAAGCATCGATGCAGTAGAGGAATCCATGCCAGTCCACCAAGATCCCTCTTGGATGGATGTTTATATCCGATACTTCACCACTAGCACCCTCCCAATCGACCTGTTGAAGCCAAGCTATTCAAGTGGTGAGTACCCAAGTTCCTGATGCTTGATGGACAACCATACCGAAGATCCTTCTCTCATCCTCTCCTCAAAAGCGTTGGTCCTGCAAACGCCGACTACATCCTCCGTGAGATCCATGAAGGTATTTATGGAAACCACTTGGGGGGCAGAGCGTTGTCACATAAGGCCCTATGCAAAGGCTACTACTAGCCTACCATGCGGGAAGACGCAGCCGAGCTGGTCCGAAAGTGCGATAGTTGCCAGCGATACGCCAACGTTCAGCGGCTACCAACCTCTCAACTGAGCCCCCTGTCAGCTCCATGGCCCTTCGCCCAGTGAGGGATGGATATTTTGGGACCATTCCCTCCAGCCTCTGGTTAGCGAAAGTTTCTACTCGTTGCCATCAACCATTTCACTAAGTGGGTGGAGGCCGAAGCACTTGCCAAAATCATTGAAGCCAAGGTAAGGAACTTCTTCTGAAAGTCCATTATTTATCGGTTTGGGCTACCCCATACACTTGTTACCGACAATGGTCGCCAGTTCGATAATGCTCCTTTCAGAGAGTTTTGTGCCGAACTGGGCATATGTCAGAGGTTCACTTTTGTCGGTCATTTGCAAACAAACGGAGTGGCAGAAGTGACAAATCGGACCATCTTTCAAGGGCTTAGGAAACATTTGGATGATTTCAAAGAAGATGGATGAAGGAGCTCCCGAACGTGCTGTGGGCATATCACACGACACCCCGAACCCCCACGGAAGAAACTCCTTTCAGCCTTGTGTTTGGATCAGAGGCAGTCATTCCAGTGGAGATTGGCATTCCTAGTCCCCGGACACAATCGTATGATGAGGGGGATAATTCAAGCCAGTTGAGAGCTAGTCTTGACCTCGTTGAGGAACTCCGCGATTGAGCACTACTCAAAATGCCTTCCTATTGACAAACGATTGCAAAGTACTACAATGCCTGGGTTTGCCCCAGAACATTCCTTCCTGGAGACTTAGTCCTCAAACGAGCCGAAGTCTCCAAACCTACAAAGGGGGAAAAGCTATCATCCAACTGGAAAGGACCTTATCGAGTCACCGATGCGCTTCATCGCGGAGCATACCAATCGAAAGGCTGGATGGGAAGCCTCTCCCCCAGACCTAGAATGCGGACAACCTCCGTCGGTATTATCAGTAAAGTGTATTGATATCCTAAGCTTGAGCTGTTTATTAAAATAATATTCATTTTCTCACTAACGAAAGTGTTTTCAAGCATCTTGTTCTTCAGCTCAAGCCCGACTCCACGTCGGCACTCAAGCCCGACTCAGCGTTAGCACTTAAGCCTGACTCCGTGTCGGCACGCAAGCCCGACTCGGCATCGGCACTCAAGCCCGACTCGGCGTCGGCACTCAAGCCCGACTCGGCGTCGGTGCTCCAGCTCGGCTTCGTGTCGGTATCCAAGCATGAGGTGGGACCAGTGCTTGCTCATGCAATTTTGCCTCAGTCTCAACTTCAGCCTCAAGGCTCCGGTTTTGACTTCTTCCGCATCTTGACTTCGGCCTCGACACCGATGTTGAGTATTGACTTTCAACTACGGCCATGTCCTAGCTGCAAGCTTCTGCCTCACCTAACCCTAGCTACAGCTTCAGTTTCTAAATAGGATCTACGATCTCGGCTTTGGCCCCGATTCTAGAATGAGCGAATTACCAACAGCAAATTTCGAAGATTTCAAAAGTTGTTTTCATTAATTGTAAAGGTCTTACAAAATTGCCGACTCTTGTCGGACCTCATTACAAGGAAAAATAAAAGTGCTCAGGGCTCGGTCGGCGCTGGATCACTATTGGGGGAAGGTTCCTCTTCGTCTGGTTCCAGATCATCAATTCCCTTGAGACCATAGATTCTTCTCACTTTGGCCTTGCAGTCCTGGAAGCCCCCATTATGTGTGAAGGCAGTAGTCTCGTCCAGCTCCTCATCGTAAATATCGGACTTCCTAAAATTCTCTATGGCCTCGGCGGCCTTCTTCTCGACCGTAGCAACTTTTTCTTCGGCAGTCGTCACCGCCACCTTCAACTCGGCTATTTTGGCGTCAGATCGGCGGGCAATCTCTTCAGCATTTTCTGCTCGCTCCTTGGCCGCTTTTATTTCAATGATGGCAGAGTGTAGTCGATTCTTCAATACGAACACCTCGACTTTGCCACCTTTTGCTTCTCCTCTGCCACTCGAGCATTATCGAGCTTGTGGGCTGCTTGGCATTGAGCTTCCTCAAGCACCCCTTCTACCCTTTCCTCCAGGCTAAACCCTTGGATCGGGCGGCCTTGGCTTCGGCCTCAGCTCTTTGTGCCCGAGCTAATTCAGCCTGGGCTGCCTCCAGAGCTCTCTCGACCTGTTCTGCTTTGGCCTGGGCTTGGCTGGCCTCTTCGTGTGAATGGTCGAGGGTGGGCTCAGCCTGGGATAGGATGCCTCTAACGGCAGCCAAGGAATTCATCGCATGCACAAGCAAATTACTCGAGTTAAGTGAAGAAATTCTTAATGAAGATTATTGATAGTGGGGAAGAATACTTACCCAAGGTGAGTCACAGAGGCTTCGCAAAAAAAAAACAGAGGTCCCTTGGTTTTGGAGGACCCTCTGTAGCTCAGGCACGCAGACCTGAGCCATAGTTCGCTCAGCCCAACGGCGTGGTGCTCAAGAACGGATCGAAAGGAAGGTGCATCGGATTTGTCTTCCTTGGTCCCGGTGGGTGATGAAGTCGTTGGTGCCGGGTCAAAAGCCAGCGGCGCCCCTTTGGTTGGCGCTGCTGCCTGCGGGGGCTCTTTGGTTGCAGCCTCTTCAGTTGTTGGAATGGCCTCTGGAGTCGGCTCTATGGTCGGGGTGGTTGGCTCCACCTCGGGAGCAGCAGGTGGTGATGGCAGAATTTTGGCCCTCTGCTCCTTGGAGGCTTGTTGGAGAGATCGATGGGAGATTGGGACGGTGCTAGTGAAGGTGTCGGGGCTGCCTCCTTTCTTCGGCCTCTTCATTTCTTCCCAGGCCCCTCCAGCCTCAGCTCTCTTGCTGACCTTAATTTTGGCCCTCTTCTCGGTGGGGGCTCCATCCGCCCGGGCTCTTCTTTTCTTGGTGGCGGCCTTCCTCACTGCTTGGATTGATGGCATCATATCTGCATAAGTCAAAGGACTTGGTAAAAAAAAGGAAAATGGAGGAAAAGGAAGAGAGCAAATGGTGAAGGGAAAAGTCATGGCTGCTCACCGTCACTCGAATAAGGCCTGCCAGCCGAAGGCTCTCCTTGGCCAGCAATTGGTTGCATCGAGGGACGTCGGCAGTTATCAACTTCCAAACGCCTTTGGTCCCTTGGGAGTATGGTTGGATCCTTGTTCGGCTCGGTGTTCGGAGTCTCCCACACTGTTCTCACCCCCTCAACTTGGGCAAAGAAAAACCTATCTTTCCACCACTTGATAGACGTTGGAAGATGTAGTCTGAGGGTTCTTGTGGGCCTAGGGGCAAAGGACCACCACCCCGATTGTTTCCTAAGGGTATAAAAGCATCGGAAGAGAGATATCCTAGCTTCTATCCCATGGATATGACACAGCACTAAGAAACCAATGATAGTCCGAATGGAATTCGGAACCAACTGTGCCAGAGCTAAGGAATATCTATCTGAGAGGTTAAGTATGAAGGGATGAATAGGAAGGCGAAGGCCAGTCTTGAAATAAGTTTCATATAGGGCCACTCTACCGGGATAGGAAGAAGTTACCCTATCTTCGGGAAGAGGACGATATAGGTGGAGATTGGTGGGGAGACTATACTTAACCCTAAGATTTATAATCTCTTGGGCAGTCATGCTCGAGGCAGTCCCCCGAGGTGGACGATGAGCTGGTGACGGTCGGATGGCACCAAATGGGGGCCCGTCCAGCGGCCGAGCGACTCCTAATGGGAGACCGCCCGATGGCTTGCCGCTGCTCTAATGGAACCCTATCGATGGAGGAGGAGGACCAGCTCGGTGGTGGAGAAGAAGAAGGCTGTGAAGGATTAGGGTAATAACCCCCGAAATCGAAGATTGAATAGGAAAGGGATGAAGAAACCATGGGAGCTAACATGGATTAACCTGAAGGATCTGGGAACTGGGATTGAAGATGAAGAGCTCGGGAAGATGGAACGGTGGTGGAAGATTAACAGGCACTCGAGCAGGATTAGGAGGAGGAAGAAGGGAGCAAAGGCAGTGGAAGCGGCTCAACTCAAGGACGACCCCTTTTATAGCCTCATTTCAAATCATCCGCTCATCTCCAATTTGGCCACATGCGTGCTTGTCACTGAGAATCGTTTCGGCAACCGTCCGATGTGCAAAACGTGAGGAGCACCACCAATGATGGGACGGTGGTGACCTCACCGCAATGATGGCGCCCACCTTTTCGCAGTTTCATGCCCAAGGAGAATCCCACTTGATCTCAATGACTAGAATGGATGAGGCAGTGCATTGCAGCGCCCGATGCCTCATCAAAGGATGGCCCTTGGACACACGTGTCCTTTTTGTAGCCGCTGGTGCCCAAGAATCAGCCATCAGGTGATATAGCGCCCCTTTCGTTGGTAATTGTATGCCCACCCATCTCAGAGGCGGGAGGTCATCTGATGTAGCTTATCACTTCCCCAGGTGGTGGGGTAACAGTCTGCACAGTTCTCAAAGCCAAGTAATAATTTGGCATCCAGTTTTGGCCTCGGCCTCGGCCATGGACTTTGTTTCAACTTCAACATTGGCCTCGAGTCTCGCCTTGGCCTTGAGCCCCACCTCAGCCTCGACATGTTTTTGGCCTCAGCCTCAAGTCTCACCTCAGCCTCGGCCTCGAGCCCCGCCTCGGCCTCGGCATGTCTTTGGCCTTAGCCTCGGCTTTGAGTCTTGCTTCGGCCTCGGCCTTGAGTCTCTCTATGCTCTCGGCCCATAACTTCGGTTGTAGAACAATTTCGAATATTGTACCCAGTGATTTAAAGCGCCTAAGACTACCACGTAGCCGCCAACCCGCTTTTGCCAAGATCACGGACGGTTACCAAAAACTATGGGTAGTTGGCGATATTTACGGCACGCGTTTAGCAGCTATGCACCCACCAACATTTATGGAGCCAATCTTGACGGAAGACGTGATCCGACGGTTATCCACGAAGGGTAAGAGGAACCTTTGAATAGGTATATAAAAACCCTAACCCACTAAGAGGAGGGAGACTCGACTTCTACTATCTCATATCTACTACTGTTCTCCAAGCCACTAACTTGAGCGTAGGAGGATTCCCGCTGGAACCACCGGTCCGAAACTTTTGTTGCAGGTTTTTGGCTAAAGGAGCAGTCTTGTCATCTTTCGGAAGACCCATAAAGCTCCTCTCTCATCTGGTGCTCTTGAGAAGTGATTTGGTAGCAACAGATCCTTTCTAAATTCTTAACAATTTGAGGAAAATTGCATAAAGACTTGTTTTACCACCTGCCTTCTTTGGTTTGCATGATGTTTTTCATGTGTCGATGCTGAAAAAATATGTGCCTAACCCTAACCATGACATGGAATGGAAGATTCTGCAATTTTGCAAGGATCTCACATACAAAGAGCATCCAATTCAGATTGTGGGTAAGAAGGAACATGTCTTAAGAAACTGTTCCTTTCCCTATGTCAAGATCCAATGTTGAAATCACTATAAAAGGAAGGCAACTTAGAACTCAAAGCTGGGATGAAAACTAAGCACCCTTGATCTTTCGAGATTCGGATATGTCAATTTCAAAGATGAAATTTTCTTGAGAATAGAGAATGTAAAGCCCAATCTAGTATCAGATTGGTTGGTTGAACTGGGCGAATGGAGAAGAATGCCCACCCTCTAGTACAAACAAGGGTGTTATGGCTTTGGTGTCTGTCTCTCCTTCTAGCTCCCACTCAAGCCCTCCCACTCCCTATCTCTCCCTCTCCCCTAATCTCTCTGTTGCTGGCCAATTGTTGGTCTCTCTCTCGTAGCCAGGCTCTACCATTTATGCCGCAATAGTCATGGTCGAATAGAAGAGCAACTCTATTAATACCCTATTTGGCAAAGAATCTAAGCCTCTACTAACCTTTCCTCTCTTTTCACCATCTCTCTCTTTCTCTCTAACATATGGAATACGTAACTAAGCTATATTATCGCCATATAGCAATGCATCACCAAGCAACACACTCACCATAGTATGCATTGTGTCACAAAGCAATACTCTCATATGATTAGTTTAGATGCACCCACCCCATTTTATATTTCTGCATATCATCATTTAAAATGAGATATTAATATTCATAATTAATAAATTCATGATAATAGTATATCTTGTATATTCAAGATAGTCTGGGTAAACACATAATAATATTAAATTCATGCAAGTGATTATGTTTGGGATTTCTTACTCTGACAACGGTACTTTGGTCAAGAATGTCACTTTAGTTTGTATGAATATATACTATATCTAAAATTATCCTAGATTAATAGAATTTGATAATTGACTTACTATAAATTCCAAATATATAAATCCTAATTCTAACTTCCTAATTTTTAAAGAAACTAACCTTTCCACCTAATGTATTTTCAGCACATTAATTTAATAATATTATTATTAATAAAAGAGGAAACATTACCTCTCTCCGAGGACTATAGGAAGTGGCCCATGTTAGGCCTTTGAGGAACCCAATTGTGAATCAATGCATTAATTAATTCGTTGTGATTAGAACAATGGCACTTATCAAAAATTAGAAGTTGTGGAGAGAGAAAATGCAAGAGAGAGAAAGCGGTAGAGAGGTTAGAGAGAAATTACACTAAAGAGTTAGAGAGGGAAAACGGAAGAAATTAAAATGAACTAGTAAAAATAAAATAGAATAAAATAAAAGGAAGAAGGTTGGGAGGCGGGGGTGTTTGTTTGAAATAGAGGTGTGGCTCCCTTACTTGATCGCTAGACACAAGAGAGGGAGTGAGAGAGGAAGGAAGAGGAGGAGAGGAAGGAAGAGGAGGAGAGTCGGCGGTGGCCTGATCGTGGTGACCATGACTTAGGTGGAGGCCGTAGCTTCGTTTATGAGTGAGAGAGAGTGTGTGTGGCCACGAACAAAGCTTGAGAGGAGAAGAGAAGGGAGTTAGAGAGAGAGATGGCGAGTGGTGTGTTAGATTTTTTGTTGAATAGGGCATTGGTAGAGTTGCTCCTCCATTTGACCGCGATTGTGGTAACATGAATGGTAGAGCTCAATTGTAAAAACTGTGACGCTAGCTGAAATGAACATCGATCTCTTGGGTGGAGTAAATAAAATGTGAGTGGCGTAGCGTAAATAAAATAAAGTTAATAGGATTTTGCTGCAGAACGTGCATGGCCTTGAGAATATGGGATGAGAAAGAGCAGATTAATTGTTAGCGAGAAAGAAGCTCAAACAGAGACAATGTGTAAAGTTACTGGATTTTTATTGAAAATAAAAAATTATTAAATGATCGAAATTAACAACCGGCTTATTTAATTGGTAAAATACCACAAAGAATTATTCTATTCTAATTAATGATAAAGATAACTTCAAATATAATGAAATACTGTAACAACCCCCTTTCATGAATGTAACAAAATTAGATAATGTTGGTCTAGCTCATGTGTTGCTAAAAAGAGATTAAAATTTCACATTAATTGTGTTGCCTCATTGTTGAAATAAATAAAATATTAGCATAAAAAATAGTTGAAATAATAAAGTTTCATTTGAAGAGCTTATTTGATCATAGAGAGTGAAACTAATTAATTATCATAACTAAGGAGTGACTAGAGCCTTCCTTTATCTAAATTGCTATACCATAGAAAGACATGGTATCGCATATAACTTTATCATTATCATAGAATTTATATATATTCAAACATTTAGAGAGAGAGAGAGAGAGAGAGAGAGAGAACACCTTTCTATTGGTTGCAAAATAAAGCCAAACTTTATAATCATCAAAATCCTGCCACAAGATATTGATGGATGTAGGACTAACAAAAATAAGCAAGCTGTTTCCATATCATTTAAAAAAAGTTCCAAGGACAGAAATTCAACTCAAGTTAATGTTATTAGATTTTAGCTTTGGCTAAATTATATAGGCTATCATTGAATTAAGATCTAATGGTTAATCTTAAGTGGTTAACCTCCTTAAGCGAAAAATGGTATAGGATGGATAGTCTTCCCCAGGCAATATGAGCTTCATGATGAAAATAGGAACACCTTTAATGGCAATTATAAATTTTTAATAAAATTTATAATTTGAATAATATATATAGCTAAAAAATCTCACTAAACATATTAATAAATTTAATAATTATCTCTTAAATTTTTATTTATCACTAAAATAATTGAAAAGTTAAATTAAATTTAAAATTAAATAACATCTCAATATATAATAATATTATAGCACTTAAGTATAAAGTTAATTGAGCATTATGGAATGGAATGAAATATATTTATTTGATATTTTCTATAATATGTTTAGCTATTAATGGATGTATGTTGGTATAGCAAATCGTGCCAATGAATTGTAAGTGAATCGGATCAACTTCAAATCATAATAATCAATGGGCCAATCTGAATCTAATTTATTTATTAATCAGGTAAAAAATCTCAATCTGAATTCAACTTGGGTAACCCATTTAACTTAAATAATTAACCTATGTGACCCATGTGACTCATGTAACTTGTATAACTTGTGTAATCCATATATGTTATATAAAATCTATATAACCCGTACAATTTATATAACATATTTAATACCAATTCATTTATATAGTAATTATATATTAAAATTATAATTAAAGAATAAATATTTTTTTATTTAAGGAAAAAAAAAGATAAGCTTAAATCCTTACAAAAGCATATAATCATTATTATAAAATAATAATTAATTAAAAAATGATATTGATTTCCATAAAAACGAAAAATCTAGGTTTCTAATGAGTCCAAAAAGGCCGGTCCTTCAGAGTTGAAGTTACCATCTCTTCTCCTCCGCATGCATTGCACGACGCCATCGCCATCTCTGGATTATAAGTACGCCAAGGCCATCCAACGGCCAGCATCCCTTATTACCCGCTCATCTTGTGATACCGTATGCTAAGATTGAGGAAGCAAAGAAGAGGCTGTTCCCGTTCTTGCTCTCGTCTGCTCCTCCTCCTCAAGTCGAAAGATTACGGCCTTTCCACCGTCCGATAACTCCCGCGCTGCCGATCCGACGACCGATGTCATGGCCACCATGCTCCCCGACGACACCTTGGAGAACATCTTCTCCTTCCTTACCGCCAACTGCGACCGCAATGCCGTCTCCCTCGTCTGCCGCGATTGGTACTACATCGAAAGTCGCTCCCGCCGCAGGATCGTTATCGCCAACTGCTACGCCGTCAAGCCCACCGCCGTTGTCGCCCGATTCACGGGTGTTCGGGCTGCCTACATCAAGGGCAATCCCCTCGATGCCTGGTTCGTCTTCTCCCCTAGAGACTGGGGCAGCTGTGCCAAGTCTTGGGTCGCCGCCATGGCCGAACGGTGGCCTCAGCTTGAGGAGGTCCGCCTCAAGCGGATGGTCGTCGACGACGACTGCCTCAAGCTCATGGCTCAATCGTTCAAGAACCTTAGGGTCCTCGCTCTCACCAGGTGCGACGGGCTCACTAACAAAGGCCTCGCCGCCGTCGCCGCCGATTGCAGGTCATCCTCTCTATCTCTCTCTCTCTCTCTCTCTCTCTCTCTCTACACACAAACAAACCCTCCCCATATACTCCCAAATCTCACTCTTGATTTCAGTTTTTGCTTCCCACGAAATGAGGTTTTGGCTGAGATTTCTAGTGTAAGAACTGTGTGATTTTTTTCTTGGGAATAAACTCGCCGAAAAGAAGAAATTTCTCGGTTCGGGAGGTTCTTGCCTTAAAATTTTGATTTCGGTGGTGGTGGATTTAGCTTCTACCAGTAGAGATAGTGGGATGATTCCAGGGGTGATTTAGGAATAAGTCTCTTGTGCTGGATCGTTTGGACGCTGAAATTTGAGTGATTGATTGTAATCTTGTCTTAAAAATTTGATATCTGAAGGGGGTTTAGCTGAAATGAACATTTCTTGGGGTTAGTAAAAGCTGCTACAAATCTGCAAGGGTTTTGCTTGCAAGATGGTTTTAGGCTTATTTTTCTGAAGATGATCTTGATTCAAAACGAAATGAGGAGGGACTAAATGACGTCCCCTAGGTTTTGTCTATCATGGAGCCTCATGCTGGAATCCTGTCTCGGTTTTTACTTTTCTTTTTGGAGCTTATCACCACATTAGCAAAGATACGAATTCCTTGATAATTGTTTCCCCTCCTTTTAGTTTTGCAAGAAAAAAAAAAGTTGAAATTATGAATAAATCTGAGATGAAACATTCTTGGCTTACCAAGAAATGATCACGTGCTTTTGAAGAAAGCGGACCAAGGATTGCTCACTGTAATATGGAAGGTTGATGGAGAAGACGGCAACAGTCGACTGCTGCATAAGATGTAAAAGAGTTCTATTCATATTGATGATCATATTGCCAGGTTGACTGCTTGGATATATATAGGAATGACTAGAATTGTTGAGATTATGGTATTTCTAGGAATACCGCAGTCTAAAATTTTGTTACTGTGCTCTGGCATTGGCAGAAAGCTGTTTTGCTATGGTCCAGACTCAGACGGTGCTTTTTGTTATAAGCGAACTTGTTCCATGTAAGCTGTATGATATCCCAAGTGTTGCTGCCAAGCCACTGGCGACGGATGTCGGGTGAATTGAGATCTTCACATACCTTTGAGAATACGGAGGGGTCACCGTCTTCCGTCTTCCTTCGAGAGCCTGCAAAAAGTTTCAAACTGGTGGTTTCGATGGGGACCCTCCGATGCCCAAGTCAGCGGGTTGTAGAATAGGAATGTTTATGAGTAAGCTTGAAAAGAGAAGCCAGTCCCCCTGTCTTGAGCTGGGGTCCTCTTCTTATACCTCTATGGGGGGTCACGTTTACCTCCTCCTCTTAGAACCGTCGAATCTCCTTCGCCGGGATGAGGTCCTCCGAACGGCAAGTGGGTGAGTCGTTGCTAAATGGGTGCTGTGTATGCCGGTAACCATGGGGCACACTAGTACCTGCCCTTGACTTCAGCGAGCGAGATACATGGTAACAATGTCTCAAATCTCGGGGTCCGTTACCTGAAGTGGGTTTCAGTGTACTTTGGAAAATGAGGCACCAAGTTAGTTAGAGCCAGAGCTAGAGGCTGGAGCCGGAGGCTGCAGCCGACGCTGGAGGTCGGAGCTAGAGGCCGGAGCCGGAGGCTGGAGTCGACGCTGGAGGCCGGAGCCGACGCTGGAGGCCGGGGCCAAAGGCCGGAGCCGGAGGTCGGAGCCGACGCTGGAGGCCGGGGCCAAAGGCCGGAGCCGAAGGCTAGAGCCGACGCCGGATGCCGGAGCCAAAGGCCGGAGCCGGAGGCTGGAGCGCTGGAGGCCGGAGCCGACGCTGGAGGCAGGGCCAAAGGCCGGAGCCGGAGGCTGGAGTCGACGCTGGAGGCTGGAGCCGACGCTGGAGGCCGGGGCCAAAGGCCGGAGCCGGAGGCTGGAGCCGATGCCGAGGCCGGGGCCAAAGGCCGGAGCCTGAGGCTGGAGCGCTAGAGGCCGAGCCGATGCTGGAAGCCGGGGCCAAAGGCCGGAGCCGGAGGCTGGAGCCGACGCTGGAGGCCGAAGCCAACGCTGGAGGCCAGAGCCAAAGGCCGGAGTCGGAGGCTGGAGCCGACGCTGGAGGCCGGAGCCAAAGGCCGAGCCGATGCTGGAGGCCGGAGCCAAAGGTCGAAGATAGCAATTTCAACATCCCGAAAATGAGCTATCACATCATTGTTCCGAAAATTGCGCAGGATGTTATGACGTCGCCCAGAGGAGACGATCAGCCGTATCAGATGCCCCCCCGCTCCTGAGATGGGTGGGCGCACAGTCACCAACGAGAGGGCAGAAATGGCTTTGGAGGACATCCGAGCAGAGACTGCTCGGGCGCTTAAGGGCGAAGCCGAAGCCCTCTGGCTAAGGGCCGAGAAAGCAGAAGAGGCGTTGGAAATCGCCCAACGTCAGGTGGCCAATGAGCTAGATAATGCTCAGGTGGCCGAAGAAAAACAAAGGATAGCGGATGAGAAATTGGAGGTGGCAGAGTCGGAAGTGTACATGTTGAAGAACCGATTACACTCTGCCACCATTGAAATAGGAGTGGCCGAAGAGAGGGCCGAGAACGCAGAAGAGATCGCCCGTCAGTCCGATGCCAAGATTGCCAATTTGAAGGTGGCGGCAATCGAAGCTGAGAAGAAAGTCGCCGAGGCCGAGAAAAAGGCTACGGAGGCCGAGAAAAAGATTGCGGAAGCCGAGCAGAGAGCCTTCGAGGCGTAGAAGAGAGCCATCGAGGCCGTAGAGAACTTCAGGAAGTCTAGCTCCTTTATTAGAGAATTGGCCGAATCGACGGCATTTGCATACGAGGGCGGCTTCCAGGACTGCAAGGAAAAATCCAAAAACTCTACGGCCTTGAGGGGATCGAGGGGTTGGAGCCAGATGAAGTCCCCGAAGATGACACCTTAGCTCAAGTGATCCTTAGTCTCTCTCATTTTGATTGTAATGCTTCAAGTCTGATTTAAATCGGCGATTTTGTAAACTTTGGCTATTAATGAATCTTTTGATCCATAACGCTTGTATCTTGGATCATAATTGGGTCTGCTAGTGTGTGAATTGACACGAACCAAAAACCTATGGCCGAAAAATTATAACACGATTTCTTTTTGTGGGACATTAGAAAATCAATTAGAGAACTGATGCAGGATCAGTCTCAGTTGCAGACACGAAGGTCAGAACAATAAGTAGTGTAGGACTACGTTTGCACCGACGCAACGTCGTTAAAGGCCAACACGAGTTGAATAGGATGCCAACGCGGAGCCGAGCATTGAGTTCCGACGGAGCCAGACTTTAAGCAACGACGCGGAGCCTGGCTTTTGTGCCGACACGGAGTCGGGCTTAAGTGCCGACACAGAGTCGGGCTTAAATGCTGATGCAGAGCCAGGCTTTGAGTGTGACACGGAGCCGAGCTTAAGTGCCGACGCGGAGCCGGGCTTAAGTGCCGACACGGAGTCGAGCTTAAGTGCCGACGCGGAGCCGGGCTTTGAGTGCCGACACGGAGCCGGGCTTTAGTGCCGACGAGGAGCCGGGCTTTGAGTGTCGACACGGAGCCGGGCTTAAGTGCCGACATGGAGTCGAGCTTAAGTGCCGACGCGGAGCCGGGCTTTAATGCCAACGCGGAGCCGGGCTTTAAGTGCCGATGCGGAGTCAACTTAAGTGCCGACACGGAGCCGGCTTTAGTGCCAACGCGGAGCCGGGCTTTGAGTGCCGACATGGAGCGGGCTTAAGTGCCGCACGGAGCTGGGCTTTAAGTGCCGACGTAGAGCCAGGCTTTGAGTGCCGATGCAGAGCCGGCTTTAGGTGCCGATGCGGAGCCGGGCTTTGGCGAGAAGTATGATCACTTGAAAATGAAGCAATGAGAATACTTTGGATAACCCTTTAGCAAGCAGATTCAAATTAATGGAGCTTAGCACATTACTGATAATACCGTCGCAGGTTGTCTGCGTTCCAAGTGCGGGGAAGAGGTTTCCCGTCTAGCCCCTCAACTTTGTATGCCCCATGATGAAGCACCTCCGTGACACGATATGGTCCTTCCCATTTTGGTGCTAGCTTGCCTCCTTCCGTTGGCTTTGATATTTCAGCTCGTCGCAGGACGAGGTCTCCAGGGCGGAACGTCTTGGACCGTACTCGAGCATTGTAGTATCTGGCCGCTCGCTGACGGAAAGCCGCCATGCGGAGTCGCGCTTGGTCTCGCAATTCTTCCACTAGGTCCAGATCGGCCCGCAGCTGACTTGGGTTGCTCTCTTCGTGGTATAACTCTGTCCGGGGACTGGGGACACCTATCTCCACCGGAATGACGGCCTCGGTCCCAAAGACCAGGCTAAAAGGAGTTTCCCCGGTGGGGGCTCGTGGCGTCGTGTGGTAGGCCCACAATACACTGGGGAGCTCCTCCACCCAACGTCCTTTGCAGCCATCTAGCCGGGCCCTGAGTCCTTGGAGGATAATGCGATTGGTCACTCGGCTGCGCCATTGGTCTGGGGGTGCCCCACAGAGGTGAATCGTTGACGAATGCCCAGGCCAGTGCAGAATTCCCGGAAGGCCGCGTTGTCAAACTGTCGGCCGTTATCAGTAACGAGGGTGTGTGGCAGCCCGAACCGGCACACACAGACTTCCAGAAGAAAGATCTTACTTTGCCCTCGGTGATCTTGGCGAGAGCCTCGCTCGATCCACTTGGTGAAATGGTCAACGGCTACCACAAGAATTTGCGTTGTCCAGAGGCTGGAGGGAATGGTCCCAGGATGTCCATACCCCACTGGGCAAAGGGCCAAGGTGCAGCCAGGGGGTCAGCTGGGATGTCGGTTGATGTTGAATATTAGCATGGCGCTGGCAGCTGTCACACCTCTTGACAAGCTTGGATGCATCCTCCTTCATTGTCAGCCAGTAATATCCTGCCGTAGGGCTTTGTATGCCAGAGCTCTGCCCCCCAGATGGCTTCCACATATACCTTCATGTATCTCTCGCAGGATATAATCCGCTTCTGTGGGCCAACACACCTGAGAACTGGGTATGAGAACGACCTTCGATAGAGTTTTCCCTCCATTATAAAAAACTTTCGGGGTCCATCTTTTAAGTTTCCTGGCCTCGGCAGGGTCTTCAGGGAGGGTACCTCGGTAAAGGTACTGGACATAAGCATCCATCCAGGAAGGCTCCTGCTCAACTGGTAGAGCTTCTCTCGTTACTTCAATACTCAGGGCTTCCAGGTGCTCTACATAAGCTCTTCCCAACATCCCATCAGCTGAGGTGGCAAGATGGGACAAGGCGTCGGCTCTAGCATTTTCTCCTCGAGGAATGTAGCTAACGTTGAAATAAGTTAAGAGAGAAGCTTGCGATTGCACCATACTCAAGTACGGGACATGATGGGATCCCTTGCTTCATACTCCCTGCGATTTGGCCAGCGACCAGTTGGGAGTCAGTGAACGCCCTAAGGCGCTTCACCCGAAGCTCTCGGGCTAATCTTATCCCAGACAGTAGAGCTTCATACTTTGCCTGATTATTGGTGGCTGGAAAGAGGAAGCGGAGTGCACACTCGGTTACAACTCCATCCGAGTTGGCCAGGATGAGGCCTGCTCCGCTCCCTTGAGAATTTGATGCCCCGTCTACATGAAGGATCCATTCATCATCTGGTTCCGGGAATCAGGGTTTGCAGAGGCCTCTTCGGGTTGCTCCTCTCCCCAGGTGCACTCGACCAAAAAATTTGCCAGGACTTGGGATTTCATGGCCGACCGAGGGCGAAAAGATAGATCAAATTCCCCCAACTTGAGTGCCCACTTGCCAATCGGCCGAAGTATCCGGGCGAGCGAGAATGTCTTTAGAGGTTGGTCTGTGATCACGCGATCGGATGGGCTTGGAAGTATGGTCGGAGGCGCTGGGCAGACACGATCAACGCGAAGATAATCTTCTCAATCTTTGAGTACCTGGTCTCCGCATCATGGAGCACCTTGCTTGTGTAGTACACCGGCTTTTGTGCCATTGGTGTCCACGCAGACCAGCACAGAACTAACGGCCTCGGAGAAGCCGCGAGGTATAGAAGGAGTTCTTCTCCACCCGTTGGCTTGGACAGCAGTGGCGGGGTAGATAGAATTCCTTTCAACCCCTCGAAGGCCTTCTGACATTCTTTCGTCCATTCGAATCCATTGGCCTTGCGGAGCGCCTTGAAGAAAGGTAGGCACCTCTCAGCGGACTTGGACAGAAACGGCTCAAGGCCGCCACCCTTCCCGTCAGGCGCTGTACTTCCTTCTTGTTGGTGGGAGACCTCATGTCCAAGATGGCTTGAACTTTATCGGGTTTGCCTTCGATTCCTCGCCGGGTTACCATGAAACCCAAGAACTTTCGGCTGTCACCCCAAATGCACACTTGCGTGGGTTCAGCCTCATCTGGTATCGGCGAAGGTTGTCGAAGTCTCCGTTAGGTCGGCGATATGGCTGGTGGCGTGGACACTTTTTGTCAGCATGTCATCCACGTACACCTCCATGTTGCGTCCTATCTGGTCTTCGAAGACTTTGTTCATTAGCCTTTGGTAGGTGGCCCCCGCATTTTTTAGCCCAAATGGCATTACCTTGTAGCAGTACAACCCTTCTCAGTTATGAAGGAGGTAGCTTCTTCATCCACGGGTTCATCCTGATCTGGTTGTACCCAGAGAAGCATCCATGAAGCTAAGGGTCTCATGGCCGGATGTAGCATCCACCAGTTGATCGATCCGGGGCAAAGGGAAAGCTGTCCTTGGGGCATGCTTTGTTGAGATCGGTGAAGTCTACGCACATCCTCCAGCTTCCATTAGTCTTACGGACCATCACCACATTGGCCAACCATTCGGGGTAATGAACTTCCCGAATATGGCCCGCAGCCACCAGCTTACGAACTTCCTCATCGATAGCTTTCTGTCTATCCAGAGCAAAGCTCCTTTTCTTCTGTCGGACTGGCCGACACTCTGGCCTGAGGTTGAGCCGATGGGTGATCACCTCCTCAGGACGCCTGGCATGTCTGATGACGACCATGCAAAGATGTCAGCGTTGGCACGCAGGAAGGTGAGGAGTCGATCGCGCCTCTCCCGGAAGCAGCGCTCCAACCTGGACGGTCCTTGTCGGGTCCTCCCCCAAGGGGAGGGTCAGGAGGTGCTCGGCTGGCTCTCCCCTCCTTCCCAACTCTCGGGGGTCTAGCGGCTCAGAGGCTTTTGCCGACGCCGCCTCCAGTGGACTGGGAGATAAGTGACAGCAAAGCGGTGGCGGGCTTTGCTCTCCCTTCATTTCTTCGACTCCTTCGTCGGTGGGGAACCTTACCAATCAATCTCTTGGTGGAGATGATGGCATCTAGCAAATTCAAGCCCGGCCTCCCCAGGATAGCGTTGTAAGCCAACGGACCCGGACCACCAGAAAATTTATGACTACCTTTGATGCGGAGGAGTCCCGCCATGATAGGGAGGGCGATCTCCCTTCACACTCACAGAGTCCCCAGTAAAGCCCATTAAAGGCATGGTGACGGGTCGAAGGGAGGAATTTAACAGGTTCATCCGAACAAAGGCCTCGTAGCTCAAAACATCCACCGAACTTCCACTATCAACTAAAATTCTTTTTACAGGGTGTTTGGCTATGGTCATGGACACGACGGCGCTGTCGTCATGCTTATTAACTACCCCTTCTAAATCCTTTCCAAAGAAAGGAATTACAGAGTCTATCCCCTCCCGCTGTCTTTTTGAGCTGCCACCTGCCCCCAGGAAATTATAGCTATGGTTTTTTCCGTAGGGGCATTGTCGGCGCCTTCGAAGGTGCCGAAGGTGCCGATGGATCCAGAGCGGGAAGGTTTCCCCTTCGGACGAACTTGCCCAAGTGACCCTACTGGACAAGCTCTTCAATGGCCTTCTTCAAGTGGCGGCAGTCCTCAGTGTCATGACCGTAGTCTTGTGGTACCAGCAGTAAAGCTCCTTGCTACGGGGGGTCCCTGACTTCATGGGAGGCGACGTCGAAAGTAGGGCTCCTCCTCAATTTCTAGTAAAATGTGAGATATCGGGGCCAAGAGGGGGGTGAACTGCTCCTTGGGAACAAGCGTCTGAGGCCGATGGTCTGAGCGGTGGGGAAGCTCAGGCTTCTGGGACCGTGCTCCGGGAGGCTCCAGTGGATGTCGGTTTCTTGCTGGAGCTCTTATCAGCTTCCCTCCTGGAAGAGTCCACCTCGTCGCGCGAATGTACTTCTGTGCCCAGCTTAGAAGCTCGGCGTAAGAGCTTGGAGGCTTCTTATCTAGAGAATAGGCGAACCTCAAAGGGTGAAGTCCTTGCTTTAATGCCAAAGTGGCTACAGAATCATCCAAATTATACACCTCCAGCGCCGCCTCCTTGAACCGAGCGACGAAGTCCTTCAAGGTCTCATCACTCCTTTGCTGAATAGCGAATAAGCTATCGACCACTCGTGGGATCTTTGGCACGCATCAAAGTGGGCCAGGATCGCTCGAGCTGTCGAAAGGAATTGATGCTACGCGGTGGCAGACGAGAATACCATGCTCGCGCCGCCTTACAAGGGTGGCAAAAAGGCAACATATAGGAGAGTCTATCACTCCCTGAACCTGCATGAGAACATTGTAGCTCTCCAGGTGGTCCAAAGGGTCCGTTGTGCCATCATATGGGTCCAACTGGGGAAGACGGAAATGAGGCGGGACCGGTTCCTCCATGATGCATCGGGAGAGCGGGGGACGGTGATCGTAGTCCATCCCGTGAGGGTTGATCCGGCGACTAAGCTCCTCCAATCATTGATGATACTCATCGAGCCATTGTTCGGCCCGACGAGTGGTCTTTCTGTTGGTGTCGTCTTTAGAGGAGTCAGAAGATGAAGCCGGTGAAGACCACCGGTGCAAAGAGTGCATCCGCCTTGGCTCCTTCTCACCCGACCATCGTGGGAACGATTAGAATGATGGGAGAGAGACGCGTCGCTTTGAAGTCTCCCGCGATGAGGTTCGGGAGGCGAGTGATGGGAGGTCTCAGGTGGAGTCCTGCCTTGATGAGATTGAATTGCTCCACACCCCCTTTCACGAGGCAGAGGGGGCTGAGGTGTAGCGGCAAAGCAGTGTTCCTGCAATCCTGCACCACCATCATCAGGTCCTATAATTGATGAGCTAGAACCTCAAGTCGGTCAGGTTGGCTCATCGGTGCAGGGGGAAACCTGGAGGTTGGCCTCCGATTGCTCAGCCCGCGGAAGGCGTTCCGAGTTTGGCTGGTGGAAGCTTCCTGGGCTCGCATTGTCACCGTCTCCTTGCAGAATCAATGGGGTCACAGGGAGAACTTTGCCTTCCACGTGTGTGTCCCCTTCCTGGGCGCCAATCTATTGCTGCCAAGCCACTAGCGACGGACATCGGGTGAATTGAGATCTTCACAGGCCTTTGAGAATACGGAGGGGTCACCGTCTTCCGTCTTCCTTCGAGAGCCTAAAAAAAGTTTCGGACCATGGTTCCAGCGGGGACCCTCCGATGCCCAAGTCAGCGGGTTGTAGAATAGGAATGTTTATGAGTTAGGCTTGAAAAGAGAAGCCAGTCCGCCTGCCTTGAGCTGGGGTCCTCTTCTTATACCTCTCTAGAGGGTCACATTTACCTCCCCCTCTTAGAACCGTCGAATCTCCTTCGCCGGGATGAGGTCCCCCGAACGGCAAGTGGGTGAGTCGTTGCTAAATGGGTGCCGTGTATGTCGGTAACCGCGGGCGCACTAGTACCTGCCTTTGACTTCAGCGAGCGAGATACATGGTAACAGATGTCTCAAATCTCGGGTCCAATACCTGAAGTGGGTTTCGGTGTACTTTGGAAAACAAGGCACCAAGTTAGTTAGAGCCGGAGCTAGAAGCCGGAGCCGGAGGCCGAGCCGACGCTGGAGGCCGGAGCCGATGCTGGAGGCCGAGGCCAAAGGCCGGAGCCGGAGGCTGGAGTCGACGCTGGAGGTCGGAGCCGACGCTAGAGGCCGGAGACGGAAGCTGGAGCCGTCGGAGGCCAGAGCCGGAGGCTGGAGCGCTGGAGGCCGGAGCCGACGCTGGAAGCCGGGGCCAAAGGCTGGAGCCAGAGGAGCCGACACTGGAGGCCGGAGCCGACGCTGGAGGCCAGGGCCAAAGGTCGGAGCCGGAGGCTGGAGCCGATGCTAGAGGCCGAGCGACGCTGCAGGCCAGGGCCAAAGGCCGGAGCTGGAGGCTGGAGCCGACGCCGGAGGTCGGAGCCAAAGGCCGGAGCCGGAGGCTGGAGCGCTGGAGGCCGGAGCCGATGCTGGAAGCCGGGGCCAAAGGCCGGAGCAGAGACTGGAGCCGACGCTGGAGGCCAGAGCCAAAGGCCGGAGCCGGAGGCTGGAGCCGATGCTGGAGGCCAGAGCCAAAGGCCGGAGCCGACGCTGGAGGCCGAAGCCAAAGGCTGGAGACAGGAATTTCAACATCCCGAAAACGAGCTATCACATCATTGATTTGAAAATTGCGTAGGATGTTATGACGTCGCCCATAGGAGACGATCAGCCGTATCACCAAGAAATGTAGTTCGTATGCTCTTTTGCAGTCCTTGAAGCAAATGTGTGTATCGGATTACGCACTATTAGGCTAGATATATCTGACAAGAAGGGTAATTTTCTTGCAATAATCGTAACAAAATACCCCAGCAATCTTCTTGCAATATTAGTAATAAAATACTAGTCGCTACAAACCTCTTTTTTGGTTTCTTTGGTGAAAAAAAGGATTAGGTGCTTGAACATTATATTTTCATCTTTTTTTGTGAAATAACTATTGCCCTTTATAATTGATCTCTTGTTATTCCTTAACATTAAATTAAGTTCCATTATTTATCAATAATTATGACTGTTATGTTTGTCGATCCTGTATTTATCATCAAAATCACTTATATATATAAGTCATGATTCACCTACGTATATGACCATGTATATTATATACTTTAATTTTTTATCATCATATATAATAAAGTCTAGGATTCGATCTTCTTCTCTACCCTTGGATCTACATTATTCAAATTCACACCACTTCTTTCTTTCTTTCTTTTTCTTTGAAATTTGTGAACTGTGTATATACAAGGATAAACAATGTGATTAATTAGTTCTAAACTTGGCTATGTTCGAATATTGCAAAATATTGCAAATCCTAGCTATATATATATATATATAACTTAATTTTTTAATATTATTATTTAAAAATAGATCTCACACATGAACTATAATTCTTACATTTCATTTTCTTAACATATCAACTTCTTGTGCTAAATACAGTTCTTGTATGAATTAGCTTATACATCTAACTTCTATATGATAAATATATATTCTTCTGAACCATTTTATGAGATTATTTTCGTTATTGCAGAAATCTAATGGAGCTAGACTTATATACTGATATAGAGAAAAATTATGCGAACTGGCTTGGCTATTTTCCCGAATCTTTCACGTCTTTGGTAAGCTTGGACCTTGCTGAAAGCTTGGATGCAGAGATTATTCCTATCGTTGAGCGCCTTGTGAGCAGATGCACGAACATCCAGACCCTCAAGCTCAGTGATGCTCTGCCTCTTCCTAGTCTTGTCAACCTTCTGCACAGTACGCCTCAGCTGGCTATGCTTGAAACTCATTTGCGCTCAGCAGCCTATGATCCAAAGCTTTTCTCCAATCTTGAATTAGCCTTTGCAAAATGCAAAGGCATGAAGAGTTTACATCTCTCTCGATTATAGTTGAACAATACCTCCCCGCAACCTACTCACTTTGCAGTGGCCTTACATCTCTGAAGGTACATTACGACCGCATTAGAAAACATGACCTCATCCAACTAATCAGCCGGTGCAAGAATCTGCAGCATCTATGGGTACCATCCGAATTATATTGCAAAATGTGCTTCTTTTTATGTACTCCTTTCCTTTGATTATCCTTAATTAATTAACATTGCCAGACAAAGTTCTGATCATCGCCTTTTAGCATCATATATGTTCTATTTATATATTCGTTTGTCCTAGTTAATCTCTGTTCATTTTTTCTATATACACTAATTATGCAAGGACATCAACGATTAGGTAAATTGTTGCATCGGGAATGAAGGGCTAGATACTGTGGCATCATCTTGTAAGCTGCTTCAGGAACTGGGTGTCTTCGGTTTTCCTTGTCTCTGTCAGGACCATTCTCTCACTGAACATGGCCTCGTTACCGTCTCTGTGGGATGCCCAATGCTCCAGTATGTCTACTACTCCTGCGAGGAAATGACTAATGCTGCTCTCGTCGCTGTTGCCCGGAACAGTCCCAATCTTACGTGTCTAAGCATCTATAATAGCTGGACAGATATTCAAGAGCCACTCGATGTAGGCTTTAGTGCCATTGTAGAATCTTGCAAGAATCTCAGACGTCTGTCCCTCACGGGTCCCCTCACCGATGATGCGTTCAGATCTATTGGGGCATCTGCAAATCGCCTTGAGAAGCTCTCAGTTGCATTTTCTGGACAAAGTGATGTTGGTTTCCACTACATTCTTTCAGGCTGCAAAAGCTTACGGAAGCTGAAGATCCGGCGCTGTCCATTCGGAGACAACGCTTTGTTGTTTAATGCTGATAAACTGAACAATATGCAAACCCTTTGGATGGAATGGTGCTTCGTGAGCTTGGGAGCATGTCGGTTTCTGGCCCAGGTGATGCCATTGCTAAATGTGGAGGTTATCCATAAAATGGAAACGGGGACATTATTGGATACACAGCCCAATGATTTCATTGTCGATAGGCTCTATGTTTACAAGACTCTTGCTGGTCGGAGATCTAGCAGAGAACCTAGTGTCTGGACAGTTAGTGGTGTTGTGAGATGATGAGGTACTGATTCCTACCTTTGTTTTTCATTCACTTGATTACAATTATTGTTTAACCCAATCATTTGATGGGTACCCATGGTTGGATTCGAACAGGACGACAAGGAGCTTGGATAAGGATATGATATCGTCGCGGACTTAAGTGCTGCAACTGTCAATAAAGAAAATGGATGGGACTATATGTTCTTTCAGCCATACCATGCATGTTTTCGTGAGAACCACCGAGAAAGCTTTGTTGGTTAGGTGCAGTTATGCATATGAGGGATTTTTTTTTATTTTTTATCCGCTCATTAGTGCATTGGCAACACTGACTTCTATAAAAATTCTAAGTTTTTGGGTAATATGTTAGCTTCCGATGTACAAAGTTTGTGAAATTAATTGCAATCTGATGCTGCTGAAATCTGTCCTCTGACTCGGGCGCGATCGGGCTTCGGGATGGGCTCCCTCTTGGATGGACATGTAAAACAGTCCTTACGCGAGAAGCGTTGGGGGTGGCCCTCCATGGAAGACCCTCCGATGCTCAAGTCAGCGAGGATCGGCAATCAACAAACGAGAGGAGAAGGCTCTCGCTGAAGAGTCTCTCCAGGGGTGGCCTTTCGAGAGCTCTGAGCAGAGCGCCAATGGCGGAAAGGGGTGAGCAGAGGTAGAAGAAGAGTGTGCCAGTGAGCAAGTGCGCATACCTGAGGAGCTGGGAGATGACTCTATTTATAGCGGATCACCTGATTCCTGGGGCGTCGTGGGTCCAAAAGTTGTTAGGATTTGAATCCAGTCTATTATGAGGTCAGTAAGATTCGCATCTTATTGGTTAGAGGATCGACGGCTGGAGAGTGGGTTGATGTCTCGAGATTTAGTGAGTATGTAGGCTCCAGGGCTCTAGGCCACTCTCGCGCGTCCTAGGCCACTCTCAAATATGATTTTGTTTAGAATCTTACGAATTTGAACTCTCCTGCCGAATTCCGTAGAGGTTATTGAGTGCCCGCATCTGGCCGGGGCATAATGATAACTCGGCTGGCGAGGCACCAGTCGGATAGTTCAGCTAGGGCCGAGAGACAGGGATGGCTCGGCTGGGGCCGAGAGAGACGATATAGCTCGGCTTGGGCCGAGAGATGACATAGCTCAGCTGAGGCCGAGAGGTGATATAGCTTGGCTGAGGCCGGGAATAGCTCGGCTGAGGCCGAGAGATGATGCAGCTCGGCGGAGGCCGAGAGATGTGATAGCTCGGCTGAGGCGAGAGATGATAGCTTGGCTGAGGCCGAGAGATGATATAGCTCGGCTGAGGCCGAGAGGTGTGATCCGTCTTGGGAATCCTTGGCTCAGTGAGGGGCTAAGCGCCCCGATTTTCTGAGGCTGACTTATCTCTAGCGGGTATTGTTCGCACGTAGGAGTCGGGGTTGATCCTAACCCTTTGCACGATTATTTATGCAAGGGCAATTTTACCCCTCAACACATGCCCCCCACTCCCTAGTTCGAAGCGTAGGTTCGGGCGTAGGGAGTATAACTCCGGGTGACACGATCTGAGTGGGTTTGGATTTGACAGCCCACGTAATGGTGCCCTAATTAATGCTGCATGGCCGCCTTGCCTTTACAGGATGGAACCGTCGCTTCCTAGGGGCAACGGTTGGGGAAGTGCCACGTAGCAAATCCCGTTTTCACGGCCCGCAACAGCTGTTCCGGGCATCTCGATCAAGACGCCTTATCTTCTTCTTGAGGTGGTTTCCTTCGGAGAGAAGTAAAGTTGAAACAGTGCCATTCCTATTCACTACGCCCTTTCGTCCCCTCCTGGAGAATCTTGCTCTCCTACTTTCTTTGCGACGTCGCTCGGTGCTTCTTGCGACCAATAGCATGGTGAGTCCCAGCAGCGTGGTCTCGGAGATTGCTCCCGAAGATCTGGGAAAAATATGCCAAAAGTATGGCATTCCTCGGATGTCGTCTTGCGGTTGCCGAGTCCGAGCACAGGGTCTCGCAAGAGCTGGAGGGCGGGATCTTTCTTTACGAAGATAGCCTGAAGGCAGGCTTCCGGTTTCCCTTTGTTGACTCAAGTATTGATTTTGATGATTAATAAAAGACATGAGTATATTTACTATGTTTCTAATAGATTTAACAAGTGTTACAGGGATTAAAAATGTTTGATCAATCAAAAGGAATAAAGAAACAAGTTTTGAATCAAAATGTCAAAAAAAATTTCAAAGTTCAGAGCTTGGAGTCGACATCCAAATGGTTAGGAGCCGACACCAAGGCGTATCAAAAGTTTTCTGAAATTTTGGCACGGTCTGGAGTCGACACCAGAGTTTCAGAGCCGACTCCAACCTGAGATACAGAGAAGCGTGTTCTATCTCAGTTTTCGAAGCCAACACCCAGTATTCGGGAGCCGACACCTGAGAGTTCGAGAGCCGACACCTGATTTTTGGAGCCAACTCTAACCTGAGAACAGATAGCGTATTTTTATGAGCATTTCTGGAGCCGACACCTTCGGATTGCAGAGCTGACCCCCGAAAACGGCGAGCTGACACTTAACTTTCTCGGAGCTGACTCCTCAACAACTTTTTATTTTTATTTTTGGATACCCGACTTGGAGCCGACACCTAAAAAGTTGGAGCCGACTCCAACCTATCAGGAACGATTTTTTTATATGTCAGAACGGACTCCAACGGTAAGATTTCTTTTTACCTAACCTCTAACGGCTATTTTCTTTGTATGTAGAAAGATCCATACATCTCACAACGGCTATATTTCCACCTAAACCTGGATTAAGAGATCTATAAAAAGGGAAAAATCGTTCATTTGAAGAGAGAGGATATACAGGAGAAAAGAGGAGAAAAATCGAGAAAAATACTTTGTGAAAAAGAGAGAGAAATCAAGAGGAAAGACTTAGAGCTCAAATCCATCAACCTCAGAAAGCTTAAAGAGAAATCCACAAGCTTCTAAGTTCAAATCAAGGAGGTTTCCATCCTTAGAAGAAAGAAAGCAAAAGCCCCAAATCCTCATATTCTCAACTGCAAGTTTCTGAAGAATCTGAGCTGAGGCCCTGATTCAATCTTTCAAAGGAGAAGAGAAAAGAAGAAAAGAAGAAAAGCACACATTTAAAGAGCTTCAAACAGGCTTTTCTTATCCTTGTTTAGTTTATTGTTTATTCATTTAAGGAGCTGCTGTGTACTTAAACTCTATTTTTCATTAGTGTTTGCTAATTCAATCGGGGGATTGAATTAGTGGAGGTAGTATACCTCGGTATAAGCTAAGGATAGCTTGTTGTTGGGTTGTGTGCTGGTAAGCCCGAAAACCAGCTGGGTTCATTGTGATCCCGGGGGAAACAATAAGTTTTAAGTTGTGAGCTTGTAAAACAACTCGACTGTAATCAAAAGGATTATAGTGTGGACCCAAGTGAAGCTTGGGAGTGGGCGTAGGTGTTGGATACACCAAACCACTATAAAATCTTTGTGTTTGTCGTGCCTTGTTTCTTTATCTCTCTTTATCTCATTTATTTGTGATCAGCATTTATCTACTTTGCACTTAAGCTCTTTCATATCAAAGCAAAAAGGTTTTAAAAGAGTTAAATTTTTTTTAAGAACCCAATTCACCCCCCCTCTTGGGTTGCCATCTGGGCCAACACCCTTCATCCCCTCGTAAAAGAGATCATGAGGTTCTACAACATCTGCCCAACAATGGTGGCTCCCAACAGCTGCGTATCATCGGATTTGTCTCGATGTGCAAAATGGTTCAGGTAACAGCGACCCTGCCCCTGTTCCATGTTTGTTATCAACTGATGTCCGGAAGGAGCTTGGAGTGGTCCTATATCGGACCTCGGAAGTCATTCAGGAAGATCATGGATAAGCCGTTGTCCATAAAGGAATGGAAGGTTCGATTCTTCATCACCGAAAGGAACATTGGTTCTGGCTTCCTGCGGGATGGGGAAGCCCTGTTAGAGATGCGGAAGTGCATCCAGCCTTGTCCGAACAGGAGAGGGAGGACCTAGGGGTCCTTCTTGCTAGTCGAATGATCTCGACCAATGTCCTACTATCGGAGGAGGCCCTTTTCGCTGCCGGGCTTAGTCCCATTGATCCGTGTTGCTACTGAAATCTGTCCTCCGACTCGGGGCGATTGGGCTTCGGGATGGGCTCCCTCCTAGGTGGACCTGCAAAACAGTCCTCACGTGAGAGGCATTGGGGGTGGCCCTCGCGAAAGACCCTTCGACGCTCAAGTCAGCGGGGATCGGCAATCAACAAACGAGAGGAGAAGGCTCTCGCTAAAGAGTCTCTCCAGGGGTAGCCTTTCGAGAGCTCTGAGCAGAGCGCCAATGGCGGAAAGGGGTGAGCAGAGGTAGAAGGAGAGTGTGCCAGTGAGCAAGTGCGCATACCTGAGGAGCCAGGAGACGGCTCTATTTATAGAGGATCACCTGATTCCCTGGGGGTCGTGGGTCCAAAAGTTGTTAGGATTTGAATCCAGTCTATTATGAGGTCAGTAAGATTCGCATCTTGTTGGTTAGAGGATCGACGGCTGGGAGAGTGGGTTGATGTCTCGAGATTTGGTGAGTATGTAGGCTCCAGGGCTCTAGGCCACTCTCGCGGGTCCTAGGCCACTTTCAGATATGATTTTTGTTTGGAATCTTACGAATTTGAACTCTCCCGCTGGATTCGCAGAGGTTCTTGAGTGCCCGGGTCTGGCCGGGGCATAATGATAACTCGGCTGGCGAGGCACAGTCGGATAGTTCGGCTAGGGCCGAGAGACAGGGATGGCTCGGCTGGGGCTGAGAGAGAATATAGCTCGGCTTGGGCCGAGAGGTGATGTAGCTCGGCTGAGGCCGAGAGGTGATATAGCTCGGCTGAGGTCGGGAATAGCTCGGCTGAGGCCGAGAGATGATGCAGCTCGGCTGAAGCCGAGAGATGTGATAGCTCGGCTGAGGCCGAGAGATGATAGCTTGGCTGAGGCCAAGAGATGATATAGCTCGGTTGAGGCCGAGAGGTGTGATCCACATCTTGGAATCCTCGGCTCGGTGAGGGGCTAAGGCGCCCCAATTTATTGAGGCTGACTTATCTCTAGCGGGTATTGTTCAGCACGTGGGAGTCGGGGTTGATCCTAACCCTTTGCACGATTATTTATGCAACGGTGATTTTATCCCTCAACACATGCCCTTCACTCCCTAGTTCGAAGCATAGGTTCGGGCGTAGGGAGTATAACTCCGGGTGACACGATCTGAGTGGGTTTGGATTTGACAGCCCGCGTAATGGTGCCCTAATTAATGCTGCGTGGCCACCTTGCCTTTACGGGATGGAACCGTCGCTCCCTAGGGGCAACGGTTGTGGAAGTGCCACGTAGCAAATTCTGGTTTTCACGGCGCCTGCAACGGCGGTTCTGGCATCTCGATCAAGACGCCTTATCTTCTTTTTGAGGCGATTTCCTTCGGGGAGAAGTAAAGTCAAAACAGCGCCATTCCTATTCAATGCGCCCTTTCGTCCCCTCCTGGAGAATCTTGCTCTCCTACTTTCTTTGCGACGTCGCTCGGTGCTTCTTGCGACCAATAGCATGGTGAGTCCCAGCAGCGTGGTCTCGGAGATTGCTCCCGAAGATCTGGGAAAAATACACCAGAGGTATGGCATTCCCTCGGATGTCGTCTTGCGGTTGCCGGAGCCGAGCACAGGGTCTCGCAAGAGCTGGAGGGTGGGATCTTTCTTTACGAAGATAGCCTGAAGGCAGGCTTCCGTTTCCCCTTCATCCCCTCGTAAAAGAGATCATGAGGTTCTACAATATCTGCCCAATAATGGTGGCTCCCAACAGCTGGTGGAGTATCATCGGGTTTGTCTCGATGTGTAAAAGGGTTCAGGTAACAGCGACCTGCCCCTGTTCCGTGTTTGTTATCAACTGATGTCCGGAAGGACTCGGAGTGGTCTATATCGGACCTCGGAAGTCATTCATTGATTTCATTCAAGCGAGTATGTCTCGATTTGATTGTTCGCTTACTGCGCTTGCAGCCAAGAAATCTATGCTAGAGGGCCGCATAAAGAAAGAGTTGGGCAAGCATCCGAGAGAAGCCAGTAGAGTCGAAAGACGCAAGCCTGAGAAAAAATTCATCTTTCTGGAGAGCACTCGTCGGAGATAGCGGATAGAAAAGAGGACGTGGGAGTGCCAGCGGTGAAGAGGGGTTCTCTCCATTGAGGAAAGAAGCAATAGCCACGATGGAGGAGCGGAGATCGGAGGAGGACTCAGAAAGGGTTGCCGAGATCCCTTGTCCTCTGGTGGTGGAGATAGTGGATAGCCCGGAGGAGGCTCCATCGGAAACTCAGGGTGAGCCTATCGTCGAGGGGCCTCCATCGGATGAGTTAGAGGGTGATGACGTTGGGCCAAAAGGCAATGGAGGTTCGGGAGGGGTTTCCTGCTGGAGAGCTTCCTCTTGAGGAGGCTAGAGGAGCTGGTGAACAAGTTGAGGCTTCATGGAATTCGTGGGGAGGAGCAGGCGCTGATGATTAAAGAGGGACCTTTGGGTGAAGAAGAAGAAGAGGAAGGACAGGATGATGTCCTTCCAGCTGAAGTTTTCCCTGCTGGAGCCTCGGGAATATTGAGGTCGGGGCTGGCCGAGGTATCTGATGAATTGCAGGCCAGACTTTTGCTGAAGGAGGCCAGGAGATTGAAGGCTTCTCAATCTGAGATTGCTCGGACTGGTTCCTCAGATGGGCTGCTTGGTAGCTCGGACCCGACTATCGAGGAGGCATTCTCTGCTCTGATGAAGTCGGCATTGCATCCGAGCATTGGTCCCTCGACGAATGAGTTTGCAGACTTGGATCTTATCGACGCCACATTTGGTTAGTGGAACGTGGCGAAGGACGTTCATCTTCTCTCCGATGTCGATAATTCCACCCTCATGGAGTTAGCTAGGTCTTACACCTCCCGAGTGAGTTGCTATTCCCGAGTATTGGGCATTTTCTAGCAAACTAGATTGCGCTTTCTTATTTGAGTTTTGCTTTGCTGAGTGCTCTGATCAGCAGGGCACTGTGCTGGCGTTTGAGCCTGGAAACAGGGGCTAGCGTCTAGGCTAAGAGAGTCAGTGCCGAGCTCCAATTGCAAGCAGAGGTGTCTGACCAATTTGAGCGACTCCTGGACACCACCAACAAGAACTTGTCGATGGCGTGGGGGTTGCATTGGGCCGCCCTCGATGACGCATCCAAATTAAGGCTCGAAGTTAAGGAGCTACACGGGCTCAGGGCGAGGTATGATGAAGTACGCTCGGAATTATCACAGGCCACATCCAAGCATACTGAAGAAATGGAAGCTGGCAAGAAGCAGTTTGACGAAAGTTGAGACAAGCTGAGGAGAGAAGCTGCTGAGGAGAGGAGTCGCACGAACAGAATGCTTGGCGAGTCAGAAGAGAAGGTCCAGCAGCTGCAGCATTGCATTATCGCTAAGGACGATAGGATCAAGTGGCATTAGGAGAGGATGACCAAGCTTGACAATGAGCTCTCCCAGTCCAGGGAAGAAGTTAACAGTAGGCAATTGAGGATTAACGACCTCAAGGACAGGATAGAGCGGGTTAAAGCCGACAAGCTGAGGGCCTTCGGCAAGGTTGAAGAATTAACCAGGAGATTATCTCGGCAAGAGGAGGAGGTATAACCCCATCTTTTTAATTTTCTCCGTCGGCTCACTATTTCATTGACTAATTCCATGTTGGCAGATGGAGAAGGCGAGGCTCGAGGGCCAAGGTCAATTAGAAAGCCTACAAGAAGAACTAGTATCGAGTTATCGAAGGAGCTCGGAGCTTGAAGGGCAGGTTACCGAGGCTGAAGAGCGAGTCACCTCACTTCGGGGTCAAGTTGCTGAGGTTGAGAGGCATCTCGCCATACTTCGGAGCGAACAAGATGCAACATGTGCGAGGCTTTCCAGCTCGGCGAGGAGGAGGTTCGAACTAAAATATCCCAGGAGTATCCGGAATGGGACCTCTCTTTTCTGACATCGAACCCTTCGAGGCCTATACCCCAAGGGTGGAAGAGACTGAGTACGAAGATATCTCAGACGTCGATCTTGACGTTATCTTGAGTTGTAGTGAGGCTGCAGCTCCTGAAGGACACTCCAAGCCCACCGCCGAAGGAACAACTTTTGAAGTGGGCGAAACGAGCCAAGCCTCTCCGAATGTTGTTGAGGACACTACTGGAACTAATCCAGCTCCTGATCCTTGAGGGCCATCTGTGCACTTTTGCTTTTTAGATATGTAATTTGGCTTGAAATTTCCAATGAACGGGTCTTCGGCCTCCATTTGCTTGTCTTTTTGACCAGTTTTTGTCTCAGGCTTTTCTTTCGACTGTGAACAAGTTATGACTTGTTCGCGCTCTTTGGCCGATTTAGTTCGGACTTAAGTAAATGTCTCGGTCGAAGCCAAGATATAAGGATAGCTCGGACTAGGATCGAGATATGAGAATAGTGTGGTTTGTCCAAAGTAAAGTGTGGTGCGCTCGGTCAAGGCGTTGGACGGTCCGGCGCACAAGTTTGGATGTAAGGAATATTGCCTTAGGTAAGATGACTTGAATGGACGGGGCTTAGTCCCGAGAAGAGAAGGCACATCTCGAATGCTGCAAAATTATTAACGATTCCTCCCGATGGGGGAGTGGAACTCTTTGTTTCCGACGAGCGCCTGCTGAGGCGGTGACACGTGGCGCATCCCGCGGTAGTAGCATTGGAATTAATGGCCCTGGCGATCGGGACACTCGCCAGGAGCAGTTTAAAAATGGGTAGGGGAGCACCATCGTTAGTCATCTTTTTGGCCAATCTTGTTAGATTTTCAGGTACTGAGATGGCTTTCAGAGGTAGGGGGCGATTGACCGGAGCACCAAGCACCTGCGCTAGCAGCCATGTGGGGGGGCCCTTTGGGGCCGTAGCATAATAACCATCGATGGGGAGGTTTTAGCGTCATTGCTCGTGGATCGTGAACAAATTTGGAAGGCAGTAGAGCAATATCTGGCCGTCACCACACGAGAAATCGAGCTCCTCTGCCAAGACAACAATCGGCTGGAGAGGCAGGTGGAGTCCCTCCAACAACAAGTGGCTGGGCCGGCTCTGCAGCGTAGGGAAAGCTCAGTGGCACCTAGAGAAAATGATAAGCCCCTGTGAGGGCCCATATATTTCTTTCTTTTCCTTTTGTTTCTCTTTTTGTAGAGAATGGAAAGGAATATTTTCGCAACTTGGGTGTCTGCTGTCACTTCCGAAATATCCTTTCTTATCGTTCGAGTCTTACAAAACGCACACCCTCTGGGGAACCTCTAGTGATCTTAGTGAGGCTAGAGCATGGCATCCCTGTAAGTTCCATCCGGAGTATTGCATATACTCTGTCTTGCCGAAGCATAAGGAGCATTCCGTTGTTGTTGAGTCAACGGAAGTTATCTCGATCTGGATCAGAGCATAACATAACGCTCGGCTACATTAAACCGAGGAAAGATACCTCGGTTCAGCCCGAAGTATGAAGGTGATCGCGGCCTTGGGTTGAAGTATGAGGCAATGTCTCGGTTTATGCCGAGACAAAATGGGCGGTTGGGCCAGAGCTAGGGGCATCAATGTGCCTTTATTGTAGAGTACTTGACTTCTGCGCCTTTTTATCACTCTGCCAGTGCCTTGTCTTTTCCAAGGCGAGTCGACCTTCTTTTTGCAGAAATGGATGATACGGCTCTGTAAGCTACAAAAGGATGCCTCGTTATTTTTCGGAGTCATTTATCCTGTTGGCTTTTTCCAACGTAGGTCTTTTTAGCGTGTGACACAAGCTCTCATTCGTCATTGGAGGATGTCATTTTCATCGGACGATTTCCCAGGTCTGCCCATATCTCAAGGACCGGAGATCAATTTTCTGCACTTAAGGCTTTTAATTCGGGATCAGAGGGAAATCTTCTGGCGTGCATCATGACCTGGGTAATGTGTTTGGCATGCCTCAAGGAGTGCTCTTTTCATCCTGGGATGCCACGTGGTAATGTGATCAGGGCATTTTGAATATTGGGGCTTTCCACTTTAATAGCTGCTCCCGGTCCGTTTGCCTATAAAATAGGAGGAAAGGGCCGTGTTAGGCTATCTCCCAAGGCTTTCTTCCCTGTGAGTTGTGAAAGTTTTCATGATGTCTGCGTTCCCTGGGTTGAGGGTGGAGAGAATGAGTTTTCCTTTTGCAAGTTGACCTCCCCGGATAGCTGGGGTGATGAAGAAGTTGTTGTAGAGCATATCGTCCTCAAGAGAGGAACTTTGGAGATCATATGGAGAGCGCACGAGAGGTCCGCAGAGATCATATGGAGAGCGCACATATGCGCTTCCTGTGTGTCCTTTGTGATTTGCTACAGGGGTCGCAGGGTAAGAAGTGCACATGCACCCCCGTAGTACGCATGGACTTTTCCTTTTCCCTCGGGCTGGCTCCCTTAGCTCATCCAGCTGGGGATCTTTTGCCTGTGAAGAGGGAGTTGAGAGCAGTGCTGGTCTGCTTGTTCCCTGCTTTTCACGGTCAGGCAGTGTCTAGCAGCCCAGCTTTCCACTCGAGGGGACGCATCCTGAGCATCAGCATCCACGGGTCTTCCTTCTGTTCTTGGATCTCTTTGTTCATCCATGGGACCCGTGGGAGGTCGGCTTGGCCTTAGCCGGAGGTCCAGGGTGAGTTGACTGGTTGTCTGATCTCTTGGGTTAGACGTCGGAGCATCATTATTAACCAAAGCTGATTGAAGCAGTTCGGCCAAGCTATTTACTCGTTTTTATTTCTTGCGCCATGATGCACTTGTAACACCTCTGAAGAGGTTGTAACTCTTTTTATTGATGAGAAAATAAAGAAAGTTTTGTTCTTTCTTCTTTTAGCGCCTGCTTCTTTCTGTGTTGAGAGTTGTTACTCCCATATCATGTTTTGTGTCATAGCATATTTCGGTAGCACTCTTGCTACTTTATTCTTGCTAAGACTAACATATGGTCTTCAGTGGAGGAAACACTTACCCATGTTTGGGGCTAGAGGCAGACCTGGGCGGCCCCGCGGATTTACGTGGTAAGCGTGATCTCACTTACAAAACGAAGCAGGTTTTTTTTCGGAAAGAGACTGTTGGTCCAGATAGCAACCCAAGAGGGGGGGTGAATTGAGTTTTTCAAAAATTAAACTCTTTTGAAAGATAACCCCAGCGGAAATAAAAACTTAGATTCACAGATTTAAAACTAAGCAACTGTAAATGGAGAGTTGAAGATAAAGAGACAATCACGGCAAACACAATAGATTTTATAGTGGTTCGGTGTACCTACACCTACGTCCACTCCCAAGTACCTCTTGGGTCCACACTATAATCAAACTGATTACAGCAGAGTTATTTTGCAAGCTCACAACTCAAACTTGTTGTTTTCCCGGGTGCACAACGAACCCAGCTGGTTTTCAAGGCTCACCAGCACAAAACCTAAAACCACAAGCAAATGCTTGCTCAAGGCTAACAGCCTCAGCTGAATCAATCACCAGATTGACCCAGCAAACAGTATTTTGATTTTACAAAAGCAAACTGCTCCTTCAATGAGTAAATATACAATAATAAAACAATAAATAGAGATTAGGAACCAAAGCCTGATTCGAAGATCTTGGTGGCTTCTTCCTTCTCTTCCTTTGAATGGATCTTCCTTTGAATATGCTCTTGAGGCTCAGAAGATGGGAAAAACTAGGGCTTCTTCCTTCTTTTGAGATTTCTTCTAAATAGAACAGTGAAGGCTTGGAATCTCTTTCTCTTCTTTTGGGGAATGAGTATGATCTTTCCTTACAGGTTTTCCCTCTTTTCTTTTCTGATGGATCTCAAGGTTTTTCTCTTTTCTTTTTGCCTCTTTCTTGTCTTTTCCTCTCTTGATTTGGGATGCAATCATCCCTCTTCTTATAGATCCGATTAATCCATAAATAGTGCGAAACTATCCGTTAGAAGCAAATGAAAAAGGATTAGATCCATAAATAACAATAGCCATTGGGATTAAAATAGATAAAGTTAAAGTTTAGAGTCGTTCTAACAGTTCTAGAGCCGTGTCTGACATTCTGGAGTTGGCTCTGGCTTTTCTGGAGTCGGCTCTAACTCAAAATAATTTAATCTGCTCGATCTGGAGTCGTCTCTGACTTTTCTGGGGTCGACACAAAATTCTTCTGGAGTCGACTCTAACAGTCTGGGAGTCGACTCTAAGTCATGGCCTGAAAATCCAACGTTCTGTTGTTTCTGATAGAGTCGGCTCTCACAGTCCCGGAGTCGACTCTAAGTCTGTGCCATTTTCCGGAGTCGGCTCTGCGATTCCATGTGTCGACTCTAATGTCTGCAGTCTTACCTTGACATTAGATTCAAACCAGAACTTGATTTTCCTTCTTGATTTTGATCATTAAATAGACTTATAATCTGAAAAACTTAATCAAAATCATTAGTAACATCAAATGTTATACTCAAATAGTTTTGTTAATCATCAAAATCCTCAATTGGGTCAACAATCTCCCCTTTTTTGATGATGACAAAAACTTTGAGTATATGCATTAAAGAAATTCATTTGAATTGAGAATTATAGACATTGTTAAAGCTTAGAGACTTTGTAATAGAGAATTTGATGCCAATAATCAAAATGAATAAAGATAAACAAAATATGGCATCAATCAAGATGATTTAACTTTTATATGGAGAAATTTATTAAGCTCCCCCTGCATTGAATAGCTCCCCCTATGTAGATAGACTGAATTTTTTTTTTTAATAAAAAATCTCTCATTCTTTCTATTCTCAGAATTGTTCTTCATTTTCTTTCTCTTCATTCTCTTTTTCCTTTTTATGCATTATATACTCTTAAAATTCTATTTTTCCTTTTTATGCATTATACACATTATACACTCATCTCTCCCCCTTTTTTGTTATCAACAATAAGGTTAGTTTTAAAGGCAAATAAGGAATGTTATCAAAGCAAGGATGTTGGTTCAAATAGTCATAAAGATAGGAAATTCATTCATTGACATTCCATCAAAGACAAATTTGTAATAAAAGTGTAATATTCATTCAACCATTTGAACTCCAAAGCAAGATCTATTACATGTATTCTAAAAAGACATATTTAAGTATTTAAGTCCTGGATACATGCTAAGAAAGAAAACAAGAAATCCTAAGATACAACCTAGGATAGAATATCAAATATGCTTGTACACAATTTTCTTTAGATGTCCGATCATCTCCATAACATCATCTTTTTGGGTTTTCTTAAAACTTTCAAGACATGCTTCAATTTGAGAAATGACAAGGTCAATATCTTTCTTTAGTTGACTTGTAGCATGAAGATACTTTCCAAGAACCGTCAACAATGCCTTCCATCCTTTCAAAAATATTATGAAGATCAGCGCTAAAGGATTCGACGGAATTGCTAAGTGAAAAAGAAATCATGTCAAGTCTTGAATTAATCTCATCCTTTAATTGATTGAACTCCTCTCTTAATTTACACATATCATTTGTTCTTACGCTGTCATACTCAGCCAGTAAAGCCCTGAGCTGACCAATTTGCTCCTCAGAAAATATTTCTGAAGCCATTGCTGACTGATGTGGAAGATGAGAGCTTGGTCCAGCTTCTGAGGGTCCAGCAGATGGTCCAGCAGAAGAAGGTCCAGCAGATGATTCAGGAATGTCTTCTCCTCTGACTTCCTCAACTCTAACCTCCTCAGCTCTGGCCTCATGTCATCTTTTAATCCAATTTCCATTTTCTTTTCTAAAGCCCATTCGGTGAATTGTAGAGACACTATAGTAATCTGTATGTCTTAACTTTCTTAGTGGCTCATTGTCCATTATAAGTACACCTTGGCTTCTGAAAACTAAAGTTAAAACCATACCATATGGAAATGTAGATCTCTTCTTAGTAGCAGCCTCTGCCATATAGCCTATCATCATCTCAGCAAGATTTAAAGGTCTACCAGTGAGTATGCAGTCCATCAATAAAACGTCTCGCTCCGAGACATGTTCAAACCTTCCGATTTTAGGAAATAGAATCCTTCCACAGATATTGTGAAGTAGTCTGAGTTCCAAATTAAGTTGATTTGCTAAGATTTCCTCAAACTCAGAAACTTCTCTTCCTAACATCCTTGATAGTGCTCCTCCTCTATCTTCATGATGATATTCAATAAGTCCAACAGTAGGCATTTCCAATAAATTACCAAGGGATTCAGCTGTGATGACTACCTTTGTTCCTCTTACAACACTTACTAAGCCTCCCTCTCCTCTACTTAAATCATTGTAAAACTCTCTTACTAGGGCGGGGTAGGTAGGAATATTCAAAGAGCAGACCTTCTCCCATCCCATTTCTTGCAACAATCGCCCAATAGCAAATCCTTCCGAAATAAAGAAGTTGAAATCAACCTTTCTTTCGGTTGTAATGGCCTTACCAGCTAATTGGTCAACTTTTGGAGAAGATGGTAGGGTGGAGAGTCATCTTGAGTGGCAGATCAAGACGATGATGAAGGTTGCCTCCGATTTGAACGGCGCTTCGTCAGAACAGTCGAACCACCAATGATAGCATGCCTTTTGGGAGCCATTGGATTCGATTGGAATGAGTAATCAAGGGTTTTGAGGGATTTGGAGGGTTTGGAATCAGTTTGGAACGGCTTAAAATAGTTTAGGAGACGATGGAAATCGTTTGGGGTCGACTCCGTCCTTTTTATTTTGACCTAGTTCCACTTAGAGTCGACTCCCAAAAACAAGGTGTCGGCTCCGAACCAAAGAATCTGTCAGCGCCCGAATTAGAGTCGGCTCTACAGAAGCCAAAGTCGGCTCTAATTGCCCAGATAGAATATCAAAATAAGAAGGTGTCGACTCCACAAACTGAAGGTGTCGACTCCATAATAGTTTCAGTGAAAAATTCAAATTTCAAGGATCTGAAACTGATCAAATTAATCATCAAACTCTAGATAAGTGTTCCTTATCAATTGGGGAAACAATGAAACAACTTTCTAGATAAATTTCCTTATTGAACACAGAAGATTTTCAAGAAATTATTGAAGTCTAGATAGTTGTTGTCCTTAAGAGTTTCAAAAATTATTCTAAAGGATCACAAACTCCTAATTCTCCTCTAAGATAGCAAAATCTCTCCTCACTCAATGGTTTGGTAAAAATATCAGCTAATTGATCATTAGTATTAACATATTCAAGACAAACATCTTTGTTGGTTACATGTTCTCTAATAAAGTGATGTCTAATTTCAATGTGTTTAGTTCTTGAATGTTGAATTGGATTTTTAGTTAGATTGATAGCACTAGTATTATCACATTTAATAGGTATTTTATCAAGTGTGATACCATAATCTTCAAGTTGTCGCTTAATCCAAAGGATTTGAGCACAGCAACTTCCAGCTGCAACATACTCTGCCTCAGCAGTGGATAATGCAACCGAATTTTGCTTCTTGCTAAACCAAGAGATTAAGTTACTTCCTAAAAGTTGGCATACCCCACTTGTGCTTTCTATCTAACTTACAACCAGCATAGTCAGAATCAGAATAAGCAATCAATTTTAAGGTTGAGTCTCTAGAATATCATAATCCTATATTTTTAGTTCCATTTAAGTATCTAAAGATTCTTTTAACAGCAAGTAAATGTGATTCCTTAGGATTAGATTGATATCTTGCACATAAGCAGACAGAAAAATGATATCTGGCCTACTTGCAGTTAGATAAAGAAGTGATCCGATCATACCTCTGTAATGCTTCTGATCTACTTTCTTACCTACTTCATCCTTGTCCAGCTTGCATGAGGGACTCATTGGCGTACCAAAAGGTTTAGCAGATTCCATACCAAATTTCTTGAGTATTTCCTTTGTATACTTTGTTTGGTTAATGAAAATTCCCGCTTTCTCTTGTTTGATTTGAAGTCCAAGGAAGAAGTTTAGTTCTCCCATCATGCTCATCTCAAATTCTCCCTGCATTAGCTTAGCAAATTCTTGACAAAGGAGATTGTTAGTAGCACCAAATATAATGTCATCAACATAAATTTGAACGATTAATAAATCCTTTCCTTTTCTTTTTAAAAACAAGGTTTTATCAACATTTCCTCTAGAAAAGTCATTTTCAATTAAAAATTTACTTAATCTATCATATCAAGCTCTAGGTGCTTGCTTTAAACCATAAAGTGCTTTGTGTAGTTTGAAGACGTGGTTTGGAAATTCATGATCTTCAAAACCAGGAGGTTGTTCAACATAAACTTCCTCATTTATAAAACCATTTAGAAATGCACTTTTAACATCCATTTGAAATAAGTTGAAATTCATATGACATGCAAATGCAAGTAGTAGCCTAATGGCTTCTAATCTAGCAACAGGTGCAAAAGTTTCATCAAAATCTATACCTTCTTCTTGATTATATCCTTTTGCAACTAGTCTAGCTTTGTTTCTAATTACTATGCCATTTTCATCTAATTTATTTCTAAATACCCATTTAGATCCTATTATAGGGTGATTTTTAGGTCTTTCAACTAGGGTCCAAACTTGATTTCTAGTGAATTGGTTTAACTCTTCCTGCATTGCTAACATCCAATAACTATCTTTCTCGGCTTACTCTATAGTCTTAGGTTCTATATGAGATACAAATGCAAGATGATTATTGATATCTCTCATTGATGATCTAGTCCTTACACCTTGAGATGGATCACCTATGATTAGGTCCTTAGGATGACCATAAGCATATCTCCAATCTCTAGGTAGATCTTGATCATTCTGAACAGTATCAATACCATCATCCTTAGGTGAGTCATCATCCTTAACTTCAGGTTCTTGATCTGAAGATACATTTAATTTTTCAATATCTCTTTCAATCAAAGATGTATCTTCCTCATCATCAATTTTATCTGAACTTGATGCTAAAGACTCATCAAACACTATATGAATGGATTCTTCTACAACTAAGCTTTTCTTATTAAATACTCTATATGCTTTGCTAGATGTAGAATATCCTAGGAAAATACCTTCATCAGACTTTGCGTCAAACTTCTCAAGATTATCCTTACCATTGTTATGAATAAAACATCTACAACCAAATGCATGAAAATAACTTAAATTTGGTTTCCTATTGGTCCAAAGTTCATAGGGAGTTTTCTTAAGGATAGGTCTAATTAGGGCTCTATTTAGAATGTAACAAGCTGTGTTTATAGCTTCCGCCCAAAAATATTTTGGAAGTTGGCTTTCACATAGCATGGTACGGGCCATGTCTTCTAAAGTCCTATTCTTCCTTTCTACAACTCCATTTTGTTGTGGTGTTCTAGGTGCAGAGAAGTTATGATATATGCCTTTTTCAAAACAGAATTTTTAAATAAGTGATTTTCAAATTCAGTTCCATGATCACTTCTAATAGACACTATGGTAGTGTTTTTCTCATTGGTGACTTTCTTAACAAATTTCATGAATATTGAGAAAGTCTCATCTTTGTGAGCCAAAAATATTACCCAAGTGAATCTAGAGTAATCATCTACTATCACTAGACCATATTTCTTTCCTCCTAGACTTGTGGTTCTAGTAGGTCCAAAAAGGTCCATGTGCAGTAGCTCTAGTGGCCTAGTAGTTGAAACAACATTCTTAGATTTAAAAGAAGTTCTTGTTTGTTTTCCAAATTGACATGCATCACATATTCGATTATTTTCAAAATTTAGACTAGGAATACCTTTAACTAAATCCATTTTCAATAATTTGGAAATTAGGTGTGTGCTTGCATGACCTAATCTACGATGCCACAGCCAATCAATCTCATTCATTTTAGCATTATCAGCAACTAAGCAATGATTACGTGGAGATAAATTACTCAAATCAATTAAGTACACATTGTCATAGCGTTTACCAACAAGAATAATGCTATTATCAATGGGATTAGTAACAGTACAAACAGAAGCTTCAAAGGAGACCTTGAAACCTTTGTCACATAGTTGGCTAATACTTATTAGATTATGTTTAAGTCCATCAACATATAAAACATTATCAATATGAGTAGATGGAGTAATTTGAATCTTACCAATGCCCATGATATGGCCTTGACCATTATCACCAAAAGTAACTACTCCACCTCTTTTTGATTCAAGGGTGATGAATTGATCTTTGTCACCCATCATGTGTCTTGAGCAACCACTGTCCAGGTACCATTTTCTTTTCAGTCTGATGGCTGCAAGACACTCCTGCAAAACATTTATGTCTTAATTTTAGGTACCCAAGCCTTCTTGGGTCCTTCATGGTTAGAAGCATTAAACATTGTTCCTGTGGGAACCCAAATCATCTTTTTCTTTTTATGTGAAGATTTGCACATATATGATTTATGTCCTGTGTTTCCACATTTAAAACAAGTAATGTTTAATGATTTTTCAGCATGTACAAAAATGTTTTTCAATGATTTTTTCTTTTTAAGTGGATTATATCCTAATCCAGCTTTATCAAAAACAACCTTTTGATTTTTCAAAATCATATTAAGTTTGATAGAGCTTAGTGTAAATTTATCAACTATTGGCTTAAGTCTATCAACTTCATTTTTCAAACTTTCTTTTTCTTTTATTAAAAGTTCTTTATCAACAACATGCTTTTCATTTTCTAATGATAGTTTTTGCATTTGAGTTTTCAAATCTTTGTTCTTTGAACTTAGGTTTGCAAAATCATCCATTAATTCATAAAAAGCACTATGTAATTCATCAAAAGTGAAGTCATCAAGAAAACTCAGACTTACCTCATCGTTGTCCACCATGAAGCATAGATTGGTCATTTCACTCTTTTCTTCTTCTTCGGAACTTGTACTTTCCAAATCACTCCATGTGGCCATCATTGCCTTCTTTTTGAACCTCCGGGTGCCTTTCTTTAGTTGAGGGCATTCAGATTTAAAGTGATCCGTTTTCTTGCATTCAAAACAAATAACTTCCTTTTCATTGCCCTTGTCCTCATCTTTTCTTGCAAAGGGCTTTTTCTTTTCAAACTTCTTCTTCTTCATGAATCTTTTAAATTTTCTTGTGATGAGTGCCATGTCCTCATCATCACTTTCATCCTCGAATTCATGAGGCTCTTCCATATATTCAGAAATCTTAAGAGCCATATTTCTTTTCTTCTTTGACTCATCATCATCAACATGCTGCTTTATTTGAAGCTCATGAGTCATTAAGGATCCCAACAGTTCTTCTAGGGGTAGTGTACTTAGATCCTTTGCTTCTTGTATTGCTGTCACCTTAGCTTCCCAAGTCCTAGGCAAGGAACGCAAGACCTTTCTCACAAGATCAGAATTATCATAAGATTTACCAAGACTTTTTAAACCATTCACTATGTCAGTAAATCTTGTAAACATATCAGCAATAGATTCACATGCATCCATTTTAAACAATTCATATTTATGAACTAGCATGTTAATCTTGGATTCCTTGACTTGATTTGTTCCCTCATGGGTAACTTCAAGTCTATCCCAGATTTTCTTAGCAGAAATGCAAATAGATATGCGATTGAATTCATTTGCATCTAATGAGCAGTATAAGACATTCATTGCTTTGGCATTGAGTTGTGCCAATTTTCTATCATGTTCATCCCATTCCATTTCTGATTTAGGAATCTCCATGCCATTAACTCTAGCAGTGGGTGTGTGTGGTCCATTTACTATAATACTCCATAGATCATAGTCAAGTGCTTGAATGAATATTTTCATTCTAGCCTTCCAATAACCATAGTTAGAACCATTAAATAAGGGTGGTCTATTAGTAGATTGACCTTCGAAAAAGATGAACCAGCTTGAGTTGCCATGTGGATCTTTGACTCTTGATCGTTAGATCAAATCAAATGAGCACCAGCTCTGATACCAATTGTTGGTCCATATAGCAACCCAAGAGGGAGGGTGAATTGGGTTTTTCAAAAATTAAACTCTTTTGAAAGATAACCCCCAGCGGAAATAAAAACTTAGATTCACGGATTTAAAACTAAGCAACTGTAAATGGAGAGTTGAAGATAAAGAGACAATCATGGCAAACACAATAGATTTTATAGTGGTTCGGTGTACCTACACCTACGTCCACTCCCAAGTACCTCTTGGGTCCACACTATAATCAAACTGATTACAGCAGAGTTGTTTTGCAAGCTCACAACTCAAACTTATTATTTTCCCGGGTGCACAACGAACCCAGCTGGTTTTCAAGGCTCACCAGCACAAAATCTAAAACCACAAGCAAATGCTTGCTCAAGGCTAACAGCCACAGCTGAATCAATCACCAGATTGACCCAGCAAACAATATTTTGATTTTACAAAAGCAAACTGCTCCTTCAATGAGCAAATATACAATAATAAAATAATAAATAGAGATTAGAAACCAAAGCCTAATTCGAAGATCTTGGTGGCTTCTTCCTTCTCTCCCTTTGAATGGATCTTCCTTTGAATATGCTCTTGAGGCTCAGAAGATTGGAAAAACTAGGGCTTCTTCCTTCTTTTGAGATTTCTTCTAAATAGAACAGTGAAGGCTTGGAATCTCTTTCTCTTCTTTTGGGGAATGAGTATGATCTTTCCTTACAGGTTTTCCCTCTTTTCTTTTCTGATAGATCTCAAGGTTTTTCTCTTTTCTTTTTGCCTCTTTCTTGTCTTTTCCTCTCTTGATTTGGGATGCAATCATCCCTCTTCTTATAGATTCGATTATTCCATAAATAGTATGAAACTATCCGTTAGAAGCAAATGAAAAGGGATTAGATCCATAAATAATAATAGCCATTGGGATTAAAATAGATAAAGTTAAAGTTTAGAGTCGTTCTGACAGTTCTGGAGCCGTGTCTGACATTCTGGAGTCGGCTCTGGCTTTTCTGGAGTCGGCTCTAACTCGAAATAATTTAATCCGCTCGATCTGGAGTCGTCTCTGACTTTTTTGGGTCGACACAAAATTCTTCTGGAGTCAACTCTAACAGTCTGGGAGTCGACTCTAAGTCGTGGCCTGAAAATCCAACATTCTGTTGTTTCTGATAGAGTCGGCTCTCACAGTCTCGAAGTCGACTCTAAGTCTGTGCCTTTTTCCAGAGTCGGCTCTGCGATTCCATGTGTCGACTCTAATGTCTGCAGTCTTACCTTGACATTAGATTCAAACCAGAACTTGATTTTCCTTCTTGATTTTGATCATTAAATAGACTTATAATCTGAAAAACTTAATCAAAATCATTAGTAACATCAAATGTTATACTCAAATAGTTTTGTTAATCATCAAAATCCTCAATTGGGTCAACAGAGATAGTTTGCATTCCTTAACCGTTGAGCAGAAGGAGGTTATTTGCTTCTGCCGAAGTATAATAGGACGTCTTAGTTGCGTCAGAGCATTGGAGAGATTACTTGTCTAGGCCGGAGCTTCAGACAATGCTTTATGAGTACATCATTTGACTTGACCGAGGTTTCGAATAATACATTACTCAGTTATAATTGAGGCTTCTGAATATCTCTCGGTTGTTGCCGAGGATTAAGAATATCGCTCGGTTGTTGCCGAGGATTAAGAATATCTCTCGGTTGTTGCCGAGGTTTAAGAATATCACTCGGTTGTTGCTGAGGTTTAAGAATATCGCTCGGTTGTTGTCGAGGTTTAAGAATATCGCTCGGTTGTTGCCGAGGTTTCTAATATTTTTTTTAGTTCTTACGGTAATCGTAGATTTCGGTGCGGATGGTCGAAGAGGATGAGGGTTACCCAAGCGATGTATGGGGGTGCCCGAAGTCTAAGACTCGGTCATTTTCGAAGAAGGTGAGTCAGTGTTGGTAGCTGATGTGCTTTTCCTCTTCTCCACGTCTTTTCGAGGATGCCTGATTTGAAGGAGTCTAGTAGACTCTCAAGATCATTTACTTCAAAAGGGTCCGGCAAACTGAAGGGAGCCTATCCCAAGAAAAGGGGAAGTTCCCCGAGCACCTCGTCGATGCTTATCGATCCTCCTCGATGAGGGAGCACGACACCTTGTTTCCCGCAAGCGCCAATTGAGGTGGTGACGTGTGGTGAGTTTCCACGAGTTGAAATTAATGGTTCGAACAATCGAGATACTCGACAGGAGTGGTTTAAATACGGATGAGGGGGATGCCTCTGTTAGTCATCTTTTCCGCTAGCCTCCTAAGAACTTCTGAGTGTTGATATGGCTTCTGGCAATGAGAGGTGACCCACTGAGGCGCCAAGTGGCGGTGCCAATGGCTGTGGGGGGTCCCGAGGGAGTCGCGTTATGGTGACTATTGATGGAGTGGTTTTGGCGTCAGCATTCGTGGACCATGAACGGATTCAAAGAGTGGCCAAACAATATCTGGCCACTTCTGTGAGGAAGGTTGAGCTTCTTCGCCGTGTTATCGGCCGGCTGGAGGGAGAAATAGCGCCCCTCCGTCAATAGATCGCCGAGTCGGCTCAGCGTGAGAAGGGCTCGGCGGCTCCCGGAAAGGACTATGGGCCCCTATGAGGGCTCCTTTATCTTTTCTTTTTTGTTGTCTTCTTTATGATAAATGAAAGGGAGGATTTCTGCAGCTTTCGTGTTTGCTGCCATCTCCAAGATGTTTGTTTTTATCACTTGGTCTTCGCCGAGGCTTTTGATAAGTGGCGCACTTCGGTCTTGGCTGAGGCTTTTAAATGAGTAACAAAAATGCACTTTGGCTTTAGCCGAGGCTTTTAGATAAGTAAGGAAAATGCACTTCGGCTTTGGCCAAGGATTTTAGATAAGTAACGAAAATGCACTTCGGCTTTGGCCGAGGCTTTTAGATAAGTAACGAAAATGCACTTCGGCTTTGGTCGAGGCTTTTAGATAAGTAACGAAAATGCACTTCGGCTTTGGCCGAAGCTTTTAATCTTTGGTGCCGGTCAGGGCTTGTAAGCTGCCCGAATCTGGATGGAGTTTCTTTGCCTTTTGGTCCGGCCGGGGCTTGTGAGCTGCCCGAATCTAGATGGAGTTTTTGAGATCACTTACTCGATCATATCGAGTCTTTGTAGAATAAGGCTCGGCCCAGCTGAGGTACGAAGATTTAGGTCAAGGAGATAGTTTGGTTGTGCCAAAAATGGATGCGTAAACAGCATTTGTTTTCTATTATGACTTTTTCGGAGAAACGATTATGGCGGTCGTGCCGCAGATAATTGAAATAAGATGTCAAAGCTTCAAATGGGGCAAGTCGATAGAAAGCGTACCCTACTGATGGTATATACGGAGATTGTCCAAATTCCACGTTCGGGGAATAGATTTTCCGTCCAAATCCTAGAGCTTGTAGGTGCCAGGTCCGATGACTTTTGCCACTTGATAGGGGCCTTCCCAGTTTGAAGACAACTTTCCTTGTTCCAGCGGTTTGGAGATGAATGCCTTCTGGAGGACGAGATCACCAGGCGAGAAAGATTTTCCTTTGACTATGGAGGCATGATAGCGGGCCACTCTTTGCTGGTATGCAGCTACTCTGATTCGAGCTTTTTCTCTGATCTCTTCCACTAGATCGAGGTTAGCGCGAAGCTGCTCATCGTTAGCCTCCTCCGAGTAGCTCTCTATTCGCGGAGAAGGGGGTCCTATCTCCATAGGGATGACAACTTCCGAACCAAAGGCCATCCGGAATGGGGTCTCGCCGGTGGGGATTCTCTGGGTGGTGCGGTAGGCCCATAGGACGTGATGCAGTTCATCCGCCCATCTGCCTCGAGCTCTGGCGAGCCGAGCTTTGATCCCTTGAAGTAGGGTTCGGTTAGTTACCTCGGCTTCTCCGTTGGCTTGCGGATGCCCTACCGACGTAAGGCAGTGGCAGATCCATGCTCCTCGCAAAAACCCCGAAACTTTGGGTTGTCGAACTATTTGCCATTATCGATGATAATAGTATGAGGAAGGCCGAAGTGGCAAATAATGGATCTCCATACGAAGTCCCTGGCTCGAGCTTCGGTTATCTGGGTAGCTGCCTCGACTTCCACCCACTTAGTGAAGTAGTCGATGGCGATAAACAAAAACATTCTCTGTCCAGTGGCGAGGGGAAAAATGGCTAAGAATATCCATCCCCCACTTAGCAAAGGGCCAAGCGGAGGAAATAGGGACCAAACTGGCGGAGGGGAGTCTCTGGATGTTGGAATGCCTCTAACACGGGTCACAAGCTCAGATGAGATTATCAGCATCCTTTTGCATGGTGGGCCAATAATATCCCTGGCGCAGTACCTTGTGGCATAGAGATCGACTCCCCAGATGGTTGCCACAAATTTCTTCATGTACCTCCCAAAGAGCATAATCAGCTTCAGATGGGCGAAGGCACCTGAGCAGTGGCATGAAAAAGGACCGCTTATACAGCTAGTCGTTGATCAGCACATAGTGGGTAGCTTGCAATTTCAGCTTCCTTGCTTCCTTATGGTCGGCTGGGAGCGACCCTTCCTTAAGATACTTCAATATGGGGTCGAACCAGGATGGTTCGACCTCAATCTGCATCACTCGGTCTGCCTCTGCGATGCTAGGCTTTTCCAGGATTTCCAGAGGAAACTTCCACTTGGAACTCATCGATTCCGTAGTTGCTAGTTGGGACAATAGATCGGCATGGGCATTTTCAGATCTTGGGATCTGGATAACTTCAAATTCGAAGAAGTGGGAAAGCAAATCCCGCACCTGTTGGAGATACCGAATCATGTTTGGCTCCCGGGCCTCGAACTCGCTCCGCACGTGACCGGCTACCTACTGAGAGTCGGTAAAGGCATTCAGCTTCTTCACTTTTAGATCACGGGCGATTCGGAGTCTAGCGAGCAGAGCTTCATATTCAGCTTCGTTGTTGGAGGCTGGGAAGGAGAAGTGAACTCCGTACTCGAAGGTCGCCCCCTCTAGGCTGGTGAGGATTAAACCAGCATCGGAGCCATTGGCATCGGAGGATCCATTGACGTGGAGCAGCCACAGGGCGTCTGATCTCGGATACTCGGAGGAGTCCGGAGTGGAGCCATCCTCTGGGATGGTGCATTCAAGGAGGAAATTAGCTAGAACCTGTGCCTTGATGGCCGGACAAGGTTGATATCGGATATCATGCTCGCTTAACTCAACGGCCCACTTAGCCATTCTCCTTGATGTCTTCGGGCGATGGACAACCGCCTTGATGGGTTGGTCGGTAAGGACCATCACAGAATGTGCTTGGAAATATGGTCGCAACCTCCAAACCGATGCTACCAGGGCCAACACCAGCTTCTCGATTCGGGTGTACCTTGTCTTGGCTTCCCGGAGCAATTTGCTGACATAGTAGATCGGCTTTTGGGTCTTTTTCTCTTCTCTGACCAAAACTGAGCCAATTGCGCCTTCCAAAACTGCCAAGTACAGAAATAGCATTTCTCCCGAGTTGGGGCTGCTGAGGAGGGGTGGTGAGCCGAGATACCTCTTGAGGTCCTTGAATGATTTTTGGCACTCGGGGGTCCACTGAAAATTCTTGGCAGATCGAAGAGCTTTAAAGAAGGGAAGGCACCTCTCGGCCGACCGAGCCACAAAGCGGCTGAGGGCCGCAATCCTTTCCATGAGGCACTGGACTTCTTTGACAGATGTTGGGAGTGTCATTTGCTGAAGGGCTTGAATCTTCTGCGGGTTGGCTTCAATGCCTCGCTGAGAAACCATGAAGCCCAGAAACTTCCCAGAGTTCACACCGAAGGCGCACTTTGTTGGGTTGAGCTTCATCCAATATTTTCAGAGTGTTCGAAGCTCTCAGAGAGATCCTCAATATGCTGGGATGCTTCTTTGCTTTTGACCAGCATGTCATCAACATACACCTCCATGTTCCCACCGATTTGCTCCTTGAAGACTTTGTTTACCAGCCTTTGGTAAGTGGCACCTATATTTTTCAGACCAAAGGGCATGACACGGTAATAATAAGTACCTCGGTCGGTTATGAAGGCGGTCTTTTCTTCATCCTCGGGTGCCATCCGAATCTGGTTGTAGCCTAAGTATGCGTCCATGAAGGTCAGCATCTGATGACCGAAAGTGGCATCCACGAGCTGGTCGATCCGAGGGAGAGAGAAACTGTCCTTTGGGCATGCTTTATTAAGGTCGGTGAAGTCGATGCAGATCCGCCATTTGCCGTTCGATTTCTTCACCATGACAACATTGGATAGCCAACTCGGATAATTTACCTCCCGAATGAAGTTTGCCTTGATGAGCTTGTCGACTTCCTCCTCGATCGCCTTCTGTTGGTCGGGGGCGAAGCTCCTTTTCTTCTGCTTCACAGGCCGGGACATCTCTTCCATGTTAAGACGGTGGATGAGGACGTCTGGGATGATCCCAGGCATGTCAGAGGCTGACTAGGCGAAGACATCAGCATTCCTTCGGAGAAAGTCGATTAGCTCTAGGCAGGGCTGCCCCTTCAGTAGAGACCCAATCCTTATGGTTCGATCGGGCCGAGCTTCATCCAGCGGCACCTCCTCCAGCTCTTTGGCTGGTTCTCCTCGTTGCTTGGCGAAGTCCTCTCGAGCATCCAGTCCATCAACCTCGGGCAGTTTGGATTGCAGGCTGGTGATGAAGCACTGCCGAGCTACAGCTTGGTTTTCTTGGACTACTCCCACTCCCCATTCGGTAGGAAACTTTATTGCTAGGTGGGGATGGAGTTGGCGGCTCTAAGGGACATCAGGCTGAGTCTCCCAAAAATTGCATTGTAGGGCAACCGAAGCTTGGTCACCAGAAAATTTGTGTGGACTGTGGCAATGCAAGGCCAAGTCCCCGCGCGGATCGTCAAGGTCACGACACCCTCGGGGGTAATTACATCACCGGTGAATCCCATTAGGGTGGAGTCCATGGCTCGGAGATTCTCCATAAGCAGTTTCATCTTCATAAATACATCGAGATACAAAACATTGACAGAGCTCCCACTATCAATAAGTATTCGATCTACATCATAGTTGTTCAGATTAAGGGATACAACCAACACATCATCATGCGGGAACTATATCTTCTGGAGGTCGCTATCGGAGAAGGAGAGCTCATTTGTCCGTGCTTTCTTTGGCGCTGAACCTTCTTCATCGTCCCGCTAGCTCGATGGGCTACCCACTGCCTCAATCATGTTGATGTGGCCGGCGATCGAAGGACTCGGAGGTGGAGGCTGCTGAGGCTCAGGTTGACGATCGCCCCCGTTTCTTGGCTCGGTTGCTCTCCTAAACTGATCCAGCCTACCCCGCTGGATGAGCCTCTCAATTTCGTTCTTCAACTGCCAGCACTCCTCGGTGTCGTGGCCATGGTCTCGATGGTAGCGGCAATATTTGGCGGGGTCTCTCCGGGCTGCATTCCCTCGGAGAGGAGGTGGTCGGGGGAGCTGGCGCTCTATGGCCATGAGGATCTCCGCCCTTGGGGTAGTGAGCGGAGTGAATCGGTTGAACCTCCTCGGCGGGCTCCGGATGCGGTTCATTGGCGACGGCGGAGGAACCCTTTGGCGGCGAGGCGGGCTGATCGGTGCTTGTCCGAGCCCTTGGGCTCTTTTTTCTTGTCAGCTCGGTGCGGGCAGCTCTCCATGATTCCTCGACTCTAGCATATTTGTTCGTCAGAGCCATCATGTCGGAGAGGTTCTAAGGGTAGCTGACCTCCAGCACCAGGTAAAAGTCACTCTCCTTCAACACTCCACCTGCTAGGGCGGACATGGCCACCTCATGATTGAGGTGGTCCACTTTCAACATGGCCGTATTAAAATGACCGAGATACTTCTTCAGGGACTCCCCATCTCTCTGCTTAACCTCAGAGAGGGAGTCAGATCTCCGTCGGTGACGATGGCTGCTGATGAACTGGCTGATGAAGAGGCGGCTCAGCTCGTCAAATGAACTAACGAAACCTGGTTTCAAAGCATTGAACCAGGTTCGAGCAGATCCCCTGAGGGTGGAAGAGAAGGTGCGGCAGAGGATCGCATCTGATGCCTTATGGAACATCATGATCGATTTGAAGCTGCTGAGGTGGTCATCGGGATCGAAGGCTCCATGGTAGGGCTCGATGGTGGATAGCTTGACGTGGAAGGGAATCACTTCCTCCATGACCTCCTTGGAGAAGGGAATGCCCTGCTCCACCTTATGCTGGAGCGGATGGGCCTGCTTGGCGGCATCCAACTCCTGGTGCATCTTCTGGAGTTGTTGGTGAATCTCCTCAGGCACAATAGGAGGGGCTGGGCAAGGAGAGAAATGAGTCAGTGTCGAGTCGTGACGAGAGAACACCGGAGAGAGGGATCGAGCCCACCGAGATCAGGGAAGATCCTTGCCACGGACCCCTTGGGGGGCTAGCTCAGCTTCCCTAGGGCAGCGAGGGGGGTCTACAACCCCATGCGGGCCGGAAGAAGAGATCGCTGGATGAGCGGGGGCTGCATTCTCCTTAGGAGGATGCGGGATAGGTGCAATCGGACGGGGGGCTTCGAAGCGCCCCTGGATCAGGTGGGCCAGGGCTTGGACCTGCTGGACCAGTGAGGCAAACTGGTCCTGGTCACTGGGGCCGCTGTGGTGATGGAGTCTCAACTGGCGGTGGTGGCAGCGCTATGCTACTCACCGAATCAGGCCTTTGGGAGGCGACCTGATCCCAGGCTTCGGAGGTAGCCTTTCTTCGGTTGGCCATCGGAGGAGTTCTCGTTCGATCGAGATTCTTGTCTCCTGGATCACAAGTTTATGGGACTTGAGGGCCCTTCCTCTAGCGCCATTTTGTTGCTGCTGAAATCTTTCCTTCGACTCGGGCACGATCGGGCTTCGGGATGGGCTCCCTCCTGGGCGACCTACAAAATAGTCCTCATGCGAGAGGCGTTGGGGGTGGTCCTCCACGGAAGACCCTCTGACGCTCAAGTCAGCGGGGATCGGCAATCAACAAACGAGAGGAGAAGGCTCTCGCTGAAGAGTCTCTCCAGGGGTGGCCTTTCGAAGCTCTGACAAAGCGCCAATGGCGGAAAGGGGTGAGTAAAGGTAGAAGGAGAGTGTGCCAGTGAGCAAGTGCGCATACCTGAGGAGCCAGGAGACGGACTCTATTTATAGAGGATCACCTGATTCCCTGGGGGCGTCATGGGTCCAAAAGTTGTTAGGATTTAAATCCAGTCTGTTATGAGGTCAGTAAGATTCGCATCTTGTTGGTTAGAGGATCGTCGACTGGGAGAGCGGTTGCTATCTCGAGATTTGGTGAGTATGTAGGCTCCATGGCTCTAGGCCACTCTCGCGGGTCCTAGGCCACTCTCAGATATGATTTATGTTTGGAATCTTACAAATTTGAACTCTCCGCGCCGGATTCGCAGAGGTTCTTGAGTGCCTGGGTCTGGCTAGGGCATAATGATAACTGGCTGGCGAGGCACAGTCGGATAGTTTGGCTAGGGCCGAGAGACAGGGATTGCTCAGCTGGGGCGAGAGAGACGATATAGCTCGGCTTGGGCGAGAGGTGATGTAGCTCGGTTGAGGCCGAGAGGTGATATAGCTCGGCTAATGCAGGAATAGCTCGACTGAGGCCTGGAATAGCTCGGTTGAGGCGAGAGATTATGCACTCGGCTGAGGCTGAGAGATGTGATAGCTCGGCTGAGGCTGAGAGATGATAGCTTGGCTGAGGCCGAGAGATAATATAGCTCGGCTAAGGCCGAGAGGTGTGATCCATCTTGGGAATCCTTGGCTCAATGAGGGGCTAAGGCACCCCGATTTACTGAGGCTGATTTATCTCTAGCGGGTATTGTTCAGCACGTGGGAGTCGGGGTTGATCCTAACCCTTTGCACGATTATTTATGTAACAATGATTTTACCCCTCAACACAATCTTAGTTGTTAAAATTGCTACAATAAGTTGTGACGTTTGACCATGAGTCTTTTCGGCACCGTCTCACTGAACCTGGCCTCGCCACCGTATGTCTCTAAGATAAAATGACCACCTCTGTTGCCCAGAATTAACCGTCCCAATCTTACGTGCTTCTTCCATCTTCTATCTTGAAGCATCGCACGTACGCCTGATTAACAGCTGCCAAGTAGCTATACTTTTGTAATCCCCAGATTTCATTAACTGCTCGTGAGAATTGATCATGAGATTGGAACGATTGACTCTAGGGACTCCTACAGTTGTGCGAGGTGTTTGAATTTTAAACCCCCGAGATATGATTATCTGATCGCGAAACTTAATCGCGATATTCCTAGAATGGATAACGCCTGACGATTGTATTTTCAAATATCCTATAACTAATGGAGTCTCAAATCCCTTGATTTGAGGAGTATGCGTCGCCTTTAAAGGATCACGCGAACCCTCCTTCCCATATCCTTGAACGCCTCCTTCCCATCATCATCATGCGCGCATCTGCTCTGGTAAGTCCCTCTATCCATGCCTGGGAGGGAGAGAGAGAGAAAGTTAGAAAAAGAGAGAAAGAGAGGGAGTCGGGCGTGGAGGAGGCCATGGCAGCCTTCTCCCGTGCCGATTCTGGTTCGGGCCCGGTGGCGTGCTAACCGCCTTACCGGGCCTGGACGATGGTCGGTGACCTCCACGGCACCGGCATGTGTCCGGTGGAGGTCCGGCCGGCCTTGGTGGCCGGCCGTGCCGCCAGCACAGAGACGTGCTGCAGCAAAGTGAATGAGAGGAAGAGAGAGATTAAAGAAAGAGAGAGGGAGGGAGGACCCGGCCGCGACGGCGGCCGGCTCTGGTCCAACCACCGGCGGCCGGGCCACCCCGAATTTGGCCGGCTGTGCCGCTGGCACACCTCCTAGCTGCCGCAAACCGTGAGAGAAAAAGGGGAATCGGGAGTGAAATTGAGAGAGAGAGAGGGAAGGGGGGGCCAGCCGCAGCGGCGGCCGGCTCTGGTCCAACCACCGGTGGCCGAGCCACCCCGAATTTGGCCGGCCATGCTGTCGGCACACCTCCTAGCCACCGCAAACCTTGAGAGAAAAAGGAGGAATCAGGAGTGAAATTGGAGAGAGAGAGGGAAGGGGGGTCGGCTGCGGCAGCGGCCGGCTCTGGTCAGGCCACCGGTGGTCGGGCCGCCCCTAATTTGGCCAGGGCGCCGCACGGATGGCCCCTGTTTTGGTTGAAACAGGGGAGCAACAGTAACAGGAGAAAAAAAAAGGTTGGGCCGGATGGGCTGAGCCGATTTTGGCCTGTTGGGCCAGTCCGAGAGCCATTTTTGAGCCACTGTTTGGGTTCTGTAATGGCCGAAAATGGTAAAATAAAATTATGGCCCAAATTAGGATTGATTCTAGTTTCTGGGGATAATTTTGTTTCCCTATTTGGGTGTATACATTGAGAGATATTCGAGCCCAAAGTTGGGCCCGTGAAGTGGTCTGGTAGAATCTTAAGAGTCACTGTATTATTCAGATTTTAGAAACTTAATTATGTAAAATGATGCTGTAGGTGCCCAGGTATCCAAATAGCTGGGTTATCAATTGGAATTTGCATACTGAAGTAAGTAAGCCAAGTATTATAATTTATAGATTATTTAATTTATAAATTATGAATTTACAATTAGATGCATGTTTATGAAATGTGAAAAATGAAGTTTATTTATTCCGAATTAATGTATAGTACCACGAATTTATAAATAAGTATTTGTTGTGATATGACTAATATGTGTATATGCAAAAATGCAATTATGTTAATTTTTGCAAATTATATTGGTACTATCGAGATGATAATATGCAATCATGATGATGACAGTAAAATTTAGTGTATGTGTCGCCGCGGTTTTCATATGACTTGAAATGCCAAGTGATACGTGACCACCTCCACAGTGAAAGATATGTGGAGGACACACATCCGTAGGATGTGTTCTGATGACAGATTATGATATGGCATAACACTGGTACCAGGACCCTTCCTCTTAGGGGACATTTAAGAGTGATACACAAGATGAGTGTTGTAGGGCCGTGGGACACAAAGAAAAACAATGACAGTATAAACAGTGTTTAGTTTATATTGCATATTCTAGTATTTATTATTTAATTAAGCTTCCAAATTATTTTGATTTGATGACATGAATATGCTGATAGCATGATAAATGTAATTTGAAATTGTATTAGGCTTACTTATTGAGTGTGAGCTCATAGAATTCTCACAATGTTTCTCAGAGCCTAGGAATGAAGAAGGATATTTGGGATAGACGTAGCTTCTATTAAATAAACTTAGTTCCATTATTAGATATAGTTCAGTATTGCTTGTGTGTAGGGCAGGTAGCCCAAGACTGATAATTATGGTTTGTAATAAATCATGGATTTGAATTTTCTCTTTATATTGATTTATGTGATGAAGTTCGAGACGCCTTGCATGCCTGGCATGCGGCTGGTTGTCACCCTTGCTCGGGTTTTGGGACTGGGGCGTGATAGCTATAGTGGTATCAGAGCCTGGTTATGACATTAGGGACATATACATGATGACACGTTAGGCAAAATACTAGGATGACATTGAGACAATTATGAATTTAAAGGAATTTTGGATATTATGCTTTGAAAACCTGACATTTAGAGTTTACCATGACATTAATTGCAATTAATTTATCAGGAGATAGGAATGGCATGTCGCACTAGAAGTCAACAAAATGATGAGGGTTCCCATGTTGGTAATGCTGGCCAACCGGGAGGTTTGGAAGCCATCGGAGGTGCTGCCCCTGCCAATTCAGTTGGGACTGATCAGCAGCGACTCCATACCGAGATGCTTCAGGTTCTCTCGGGTATGGCCCAGTCGATGCGGGACATGCAACATCAGATTCTGCATGCCTTGTCCACTCAGCCTGCTCCACTGCCCCGCAGACTCAGCCTACCCCTCCAGCTCCACAAACTCAACCAGCCTTACCTACTCATCCTCCACCATTGACCCAGCCTACTCCATCTCAATCCTGGATAGGGGTTGGCCACAGCTTTGTAGACTTCAAGAAGTTTGCCCCTGCCCCTTTCTCTGGATCCACCAACCCTATTGATGTTGAGCGGTGGATGCGAGATATGGAGAAGGCTTTTATAGCTCATGGTAGTCAGGAGATGGAGCGGATCAGATTTGCCACCTACCTTCTCCAGGAGAAGCTTATGATTGGTGGTTAGTTGAGGAGCAGCGTCGAGATGGACAGATTATTTCTTGGGGAGAGTTTAGAGAGATATTCTTCGACAAATACTTCCCCAGGATTGTACAGAGACGGATGGAATCAAGTTTATCAAATTGGAGCAAAAGGATCTTTCTGTGGCCTAGTATGAAGCTGATTCACTAGGTTGGCCCGTTTTGCTCCAAATATTGTGACCAATGAAATGGCCAAGATCACCCGATTCACTGAGGGACTGCGACCCAGGCTGAGGCAAGCAGTCAACGCATTTGAGCTTCTCACTTACAGTGTTGTGGTGAATAAGGCCTTGGTGATTGAGAGAGATATGAATGCTGTTCAGAAAGATTGAGAGCAGCGGAGGAAGAGGAAAGGGCCTACTTCTGGCCAATCCACAGCTCAGGCCAAGAAGAAGGGTGCACAGCAGGCCCCGGCTGAACCATAGAACAAGGAGACTCGTTGCATTCATTGTGGTAACTCACCCTGGAAAGCCTTGCCGCAGATTGAGTGGTGCCTGCTTTGTCTGTGGGAAAACTGATCACAAGATTGCCACCTGTCCCTTTTGGAAGGATCAATAGCCTTCTTCAAGTTAAGGAAAGAGCCAGTAGTATCAACAGTAGCCACCGAGGACCCAGGGAAGGGTCTTCAACCTCACTCAGCAGGACGCTGATGCCTCTAATTCTGTGGTGACAGGTATACCATTTAATTTTATATCTAGTATTACATTCTTACCTAGTGCAATGCATTGATGATTAATTAGAAGTTAGGTTCAGTCTTTGATGTTAAAACAAATTACACTTATGTCAGGAATGATTAAAGTAGGTACTGCTTATGCTCAAACTCTAATTGACCCGGGTGCCACGCATTCTTTTATATCTGATATCTATCTTGACAAGAATGCACCATTAACACCTATTCCTCTGGAGCAAGAGTTGCATATTGCGTTTCCAAATGGAGATGTTATGAAGGTTGACACAGTATGCAAATCTTGCCCGATTGTCTTGGAGGATAGGAGGTTGAATGCCGATCTCATTGTCCTTCCACTGAAGTTCTTCGATGTTATCCTTGGAATGGATTGGTTGGCCTCTTATAATGCTTAGTAGACTGCTTCAGGAAGATTGTCAACTTCAAAATTCCAAGTCAGCCTGAATTCAGTTTTACTGGTGGTCAGAAACACCTAACCTCAGTGTTCATATCAGCAATGCAGGCTGGAAAGTATCTGACGAATGGTAGTCAGGGATTTCTTATTGTTGTCAAAGATCTTCAGAAGGAAGGGACAAGTTGGAGGATATTCCTGTAGCTCAGAATTCCCTGATATCTTCCCGGATGAATTGTCTGAATTGCCCCAGACCGGGAAGTCGAGTTCTCTGTTGATCTAGTTCCTGGAACTGGGCCTATATCTAAGGCCCCTTATCGCATGGCTCCGGCTGAGCTAAAGGAACTGAAGGATCAATTACAGGAGCTCCTAGATCGGGATTTATCAGACCAGTGCTTCTCCTTGGGGTGCTCTGGTTCTATTTGTTAAGAAGAAGGATGGCAGTCTTCGACTCTGCATTGATTACCGGGAAATCAATAAGGTAACAGTGCAAAATAAGTACCCTCTACCGAGGATTGATGACTTGTTTGATCAATTCCAAGGAGCCCGGATATTCTCAAAGATTGATCTCAGGTCAAGCTACCATCAACTCAAAATCAAGGAGGGGGATGTGCCTAAGACAGCATTCAGAACCAGATATGGTCACTATGAGTTCTTGGTGATGCCGTTTGGGTTAACTAATGCCCCAGCAGCATTCATGGACTTGATGAACAGAATTTTTAAACCATATTTGGATCAGTTTGTTGTGGTTTTCATTGATGATATTTTATATATTCCAAGAGCCATAAGGAACATGCGGACTACCTGAGGATCGCGCTACAGATTCTTCATGAGAAGAAGCTTTATGCCAAGCTGTAGAAGTGTGAATCACTACAACAGAAAATAAATATAGCGACGCAAAAATGCATCACTAATGCATCGCTAAACTGGGTTTTGCGATGCATTAGCGGAACTGTAGCGTCGTTGTAAGTCTCATCACAGAATGAATTTAGTCGCAATTGTGTCGCTAAATAGCGACTCTCAGCGATGCATTTATTGCGTCGCAATATTGCGACACAACGTCTTTACGTCGCAATATTGCGACGCAAGATCGTTGCATCGTAATATTTAATAATAATATTTTAGAAATATTAGCAACGTAATTTTAGTCGCTAATAAATCGCTAATTAAATTTTTATAAAAAATATTAAAAATTAAAAATTAAAATGTTAAATTTAATATTGCGACGCAACCAAGTGCGTCGCAATATTGCGATGCTAAGACGTTGCGTCACAATATTTAATAATAATATTTTAGAAATATTAGCAACAATTTTAGTCACTAATACGTTGCTAATTAAATATTTTTTTAAAAAATAAAAAAAAATTAAAAATTAAAATGGTTAAATTTAATATTGTGACGCATACAATTGCGTTGCAATATTGCGACGCAATTGAATGCGTCACAATATTTAATAATAATATTTTAGATATATTAGCGACACAATTTCAGTCACTAATGCATCACTAATTAAATTTTTTAAAAAATATATAAAATATTATAAATTAAAACGGTTAAATTTACAAAAATTATGATCGAAACCTGATATTGATCGAAACACTAATATTAATCGAAACATTCATCATTAAATTTCAAAAATAATTAATATATTAAAATTTTGAAGTTTCCATGTACAACACATAAAAAGTAAAGAAAAAAAAATATCAAGAATCTCCACTATCACGATCACGTGGTGGCTAGAAACCCTGCGACATGCGGCTAACCAAATCCCACATGTGATGCATCTGCTCTCTTATGTCAGAGAGCTCGTGCTGAAGGACTTCCATGCGCTGGTCGAACTCATGCTGAAGGACTTCCGTGCGCTGGTCGAACTCTTGCTGAATCTCCTGCCGAACGTCCTGCCGAACCTCCTCGTAATAGATCTCGAATGTCCTCTAAATGCTCGGCAGGAATATTGCCAGAATAGCGCGAACTGGAGGCTGCTGGGGAAAATATGTAGAAGCTCTAGTGCCCAGACCATAGACCCTGCGGTCTCGCGGCTGGGCACCAACAGCCTCCAAAAAACACGTCGACTCTCCTCTGATGAGAGTTCGACGGGCGGTCCCCCATCAGTAGAGTCGACCTGCGATGCCTGGGACTGAAGCTCCTCGACTCGTGCCTTTGAATTATAAAATCAATAATAAATGAATCAATAAATTTTCTAAATAAAATTTTAGAAATTAAACAGATACAATATAAAGCTAATTTCTTACCGCAACCTCCGTGATCGTGTATCGACCCAGGAACCGTCCCTCCTGTGTGTGTCGCCCTGAATAGATGAAACTCACCATGATCTCCGCCCTCCTGTTCAGACTACAACAATAGAAAGAAAAATTGATATAAATAAAATATTTGTAAATAACTAAATTAGTAATTAAAATATTTAAGTTTTCTTACCATGCGGCATCTATGCTCCTGAATCGAAATAGACCCCGCAGTGTGGCGGGAGAGACCCATGCCAGGACCGCCCCTCTCGGATCGGCGGTTCGTGCTAGCTGATGCAGACCTCCTGCGCAGCCATCAGACTGCCACGCCTACTGCCACTCATGCCAAATACCCTCCGGCACATGGGCAGGACGCTCACCCGATGTCCTCCAACGATGAAGCATGTCGGTGTATCGGCGTGCTGTAAGAGCATTCCATGCTGCCCTAATGGCATCATGGATAGCAGGGTCCCACGTAAACTTTTTCTGCATTGAAATAAATAGTTAGTTTAAGAATTTATTAAGATTAAGAAATTTAAGATAAATTGTATTTAATAAGTTTACTTGAAACTCTGAAAAATAAAACTCCCTCGTGGCTGCAGATACATGGCACCAATCGTAGCCACTGGGATCAGCACGCCTCTGAAATATGAGCTGATCTGGCTCGATACATGATACTGCTCAATAAATCTGTTAAAAAAATGCATATTTATAGGTAATTGACTTAAAAACATAAACGATATATTTACAATTACTATATACTTACAGCCCATGAGCATCCAGTCCAAGTACGGTGCGGCCGATGGTGAAGAACTCTCGGATGTATGTGCCGATCGGTTGGATGATAATACTAATGCAGGATCACCGCGTGGCTGAAGAGACCGGAGGCTATGCGATGTGTGGAGATCCGAACTCTCCATCTCCAAAGCTCATGGGATCTGATGCGGCAGGGCTACGTCTTGCTTACTCTGTCTGTCGCGGTAGATCTACCTCGGCCGTCATACTGAAAATACTAAAGATTCATGAATGTTATTACAATTAATGATTAAATATATAAAAATATAACATTTGTAAAAATAAATTGAATTTGAAAAAACCTCTATGTTTAGTCGGTTTCATTTGTTTCGTGAAATGTTGGTTCAACATCCGATGCCGTATCGGACTGCGATTCAGTTTCATTATCATCGGAAGGAAACCAAACATTTGAATCCGCAATTTCTTGGACATCACCATTTGGATCTCTAAGTGATGTTTCAGGAGCCCTTGTGTCATCCTCAATTGCATGCATTTCCATCTCATCCTCTTGAAATGCAGGGCACTCGGCTGATTGACTTGATGAACTCTCGTCTAATACGATTGTTGAACGTGGGACGATTTTAGAAATAGCCCACCAATCTCGCTTATCGTTGCACAAACTTGGATATCCGTAGTAAAACACTTGCTGAGCTTGGGATGCAAGGATGAATGGATCATATTTCTGCAATCTTCGTCGATGGTTTACTTCAACTAGATTATAGTCGTTATGAACACTTTTTCCCACAGGAAGTGTCGGATCGAACCAATCGCAACGAAACAATACGGTTCGTTTAATAGGCCAACCGAGATATTCAACTTCAACCACCTCTACTAACTTTCCGTAATAATCTTGCATATTTGCTCCAACACTTTCTCCTTTAACACACACACCCCAGTTCTGCGTGCCTCTTGAAGCTGCTAGTCGTTCAATCTGAAATTTGTACCCATTAACAAAATAGCCAGTAGAGGTTGTTACGGTCTTCAATGGCCATTGCGATAGACATTTAATGAAAATATTATCGGTTGTGGACCATGGACCGTTTACCTATAAATTAATAATCTATTCACAACCAATTCAAAAAATAAAAGCCATTATTGAAATTGATTGAGTGATACTACTCACAAATTCATAAAACTAGTAAGCGAACTCCGTTTCTAACTTCTGCCCAATGGCAACTTGACTGATGTCGGGATTCATCTGTCATTGTCTATCACAATACATCCTTATGGGATGATAAGGATTAAAACATCTGTTAGCAATTAAATATTATGGTATATTGCAATTTAAATTAGAAGTTCCAATTAAGCATTGAAGTATATACTTACTCAATGTATGGATCGACTTCTCTACAGTTCATTAGGATGTAATAATGTGTTGCATTATACTCCATATCGCTAAGATTTCTTGACTTCTGCGTCCCAAATGAATGGCCGATACCTTTAAAAACTGATATTCTACCGTCATTAGGTTCTCCTTCGTCCACACATACGTCATCGTTATGACCAACATTTCGGCTCCTCGTGCGGACGTGACCCTCAAAGTAATGCGAGGCAAAAGCTGAAACTTCTTGACCAAGTGTGCATTACATATTGAACCTTCAACCCTTGCCTTATTATGCATATATTTTTTAACTTCTTAAGGTACCTATATGTAAAGGTGAAAAAAAAATAAACCAATGTTCTCGCAATGAAATAATATTTGAAATGTCAACATGTCTTACTGATGTATATATTTACCTCTTGAAAGGATACATCCAGCGATACTGCACAGGACCAGCTATGCTCGCTTCGTATGGCAAGTGAACCGGTAAATGCTCCATTGAGTCAAAAAAACTGGAGAAAATATTCGCTCTAGCTTGCATAAATAATTGGAATTTCCTTCTCAAGCCTTGTCATGGATGCAGAAGTAATGACTGCGGTAGATAACTCCTTGAAGAACAAGCTGAGCTCCGTCAATGCCTTTCAGACATGGTGCGGAAGCAACTCACGAAAAGCTATAGGCAATAACCGTTGCATGAAAACATGGCAGTCATGACTCTTCATGCCGAACAACTTGAGCTTATGCATGTCCACACACCTATCGATATTTTAGGCATAACCATCTGGAAATTTTAACCCTCTAACCCAGTTACATAATACTTCTTGTGAATTTCTGTCAAGAGTGTAACATGCTTTAGGATAGGTCCCGTCGGCACTCCTCCTCAAATCACCTCTTCTGCAATAAAGATTAAGTTCTTCTCTTGACTTTGCAGTGTCTTTGGTTTTTTCTGGGATGTTTAGCATCGTGTTAAATATGTTATCGAAGAAATTTTTCTCGATATGCATAACATCCAAGTTGTGTCGGATGAGATTTGTGCTCCAATAAGGCAAATCCCAAAATATACTCCGCTTCTTCCAGTTATGTTCTTTACATATACAGCCATTTATTCTGTCTGCATCTGGTTCCCAAGCATACCTCAACCCCAAATGCTCTATAGTATCAAATATATCTGTGTCGGACCTAACCGGTTTGGCAAATTTTGTGACTGCTTTGTTCTTCCGGAAGGCGGTCAAGTTACGCCTGTAAGGATGATTTGGAGGCAAGAACTTCTATGATTATCAAACCATGACTGCTTACCACTCTTCTGCAATGTAAATACATCCAAATCATACATGCAATGGGGGCATGCCAGACGTCCAGCAGTGCTCCAACAGACAACATTGCATATGCCGGGAAGTCACTTATTGTTCACATCAAAGCAGCTCTCATGATGAAATTCTGTTTCATAGAAATGTCATAGGCTATGACTCCTATTTCCCACAACATTTTCAATTCGGCCACCAACGGTTGCAGGAAGACATCAATCTTTTCCTTTGGATTTGATGGTCCTGGAACCAAAACTGTCAAAAACATTGCAGAATCTTTCATGCACTTCCATGGAGGAAGGTTATATACAGTCAGTATCACAGGACAATATGAATATTGTTGGCCCGCTTGACCAAATGGTTGGAAGCCATCGGTACAAAGACCTAATCTCACATTCCTTATATCTTCAGCAAAATCAGGATGATTTTCATTGAAATGCTTCCAAGCTTTTGAATCTGACGGATGCCGCATTTCATCCTCTTTAGATTCATGTTTGGTATGCCATCTCATATCAGCAGCTATAGCCTCAGATCTGTATAATCTCTGCAAGTGTGGAGTAAGAGGAAAGTAATGCATCCTCTTGTAAGGCACACTTTTCCTCCTACTTGTACTAGCTCCCCCTTTGCCATTTTTGTACCTCGATTGCCCACAAATCTTACACCATCGCAGCTCTGAGTCTTCACCCCAATATATCATGCAATTGTTCAAGCAACAATCGATCTTATTAACTGGGAGCCCAAGCCCACGCAACAACTTCTTCGTTGAGTAAAAACTGTATTCTACAACATTATCATTTGGCAAAATTTCCTTGATTAACCCAGCTATAGAATTGAACGCCTTTTTTGATAATCGATGTTCTTCCTTAATATTCAACAACCGAGCAGCCGTAGACAACTGGGAATGGCCCTCACAACCAAGATACAATTCTTGATTTGCAGCACGCAACATATCATAAAATTGCTATGCATCTGGATTTGGTTCTTCCATAAATGTATTCTGATTGAATTCATTACTCGATGCATTCATCACCATTTCTTCATATGTGTTTAAATTCACAAATGGTTCATCTACGGGAATTGACACTTGTTGGCTTGTAACAGCTGCTGGAATTTCCTCTGGTTCACCATGACAGTACCAAACATCGTAATCAGGAACAAACCCCTTTTTACACAAATGCACCTTAACAGTTTCAATATCTCTGTAGACTTTATTCTGACACCTGTGAAAGTTGCATGGGCACCTAATCCTAGGCCCATCCATCCATTCAGGTTGGCTACATGCAAATGTGATAAATTCTTCTAATCCATTTAGAAAATCTGGATTAAGCAAGCCATCTTTTATCCTTGCATACATCCACGAGCGAGCCCCGCACATTTTTGACCGACTTATACAATTTCTGGTAAACCATTAAAGGAAACCACATTATAAAACTATATTAGCATTACTAAATATATAACTAAATTATTTCTTTTACACAACTAAGGTTAGTAACAACCATTTAAATCATTTATAACTAAACCAATTTTCTTTTACACAACTAAGGTCCCTACCTTGCAAGGTCGGGCCACGGCTACGATCCTTGGCGTGCTAGCAAGGACCGAGGCACAGGTTCATGCCAGCCTAATGCTAGGGCTTGAGTTCGGGTCGAGCCGCAAGGTGGTCTGTTCAATCATGAGACTTCACAAGCATTCAAGTGTTCTAAATTAATTCCACCTTCACTCCATGTCTAAAAGGTAAGGCCCTATCCCATTCAAGAATATTTTTTGTGATATGTTATTCTGCTATTAATTATCATCGATCGGTTACGTTAAAATTTCAGCAGCATTTCTTCATATGTTCTCCTAAATGTGTGGCATATATGCCACACTAGGAGAACGTATGAGCAAATACAAACCGCAATCTCAACCAACGATGATTAATAGCAGACTAACATATCGCAAAAAATATTCTCAAATTGTCCACCAGGACAATTTGAGAATTTGCAAGACTAAGTCTTACAAATTCTCAAACGGGTCTAAAGGTTATAGTGCTGTGAGAAATAATATGAAAATCCAAAGACAATCGAACTTATGCTTGTTATTCAGAAATTCTTGTCAATTCCATAATAAACTCATTACATAATTCTATGTGAAGACTAAAATATAAATCATTGAAACTACTAATTCGGTGCTAAAAATTAAATAGAACTACAACAAGACGTTCATTCTAGCATTACATAATTTAATGCATCATTCAATTGAAGCAGGATGTAAATAATCAAGATATAATATAATATTATAAAATCATATTATAATATGATATTATAAAATTATTATAAAATCATATTATAATATCAATAAAATTAGAACTCACATATGTAAAATGTTCACCAATAAACTGTCATGCATAGTTTAATAGACTAAGAAATTAAACCATGACTATATAAAAATCACTAATCAATTATGACTGAATTAATTTAAAACATAATAAGCACTAAATAATCGTAAAGCAATTTCTTTAATTAATTTACTATCGATCAGAATCACTAATTAGCAAATACTACATTTATGTTATATTGCAACCATTATTTATTAAAATACCATAATTTATTGTTATTATTTTATATTATAATATTATGAACTAATATAAGTTAATATATAATATAATATGATATTATTAATAAAGTGTCCTAAATTAATTATCATAAACATACTTTTTATGATCACAGTGAATATTATAAGTTAAAGGGATAATAAATTTTATTTTTCTAATTTAATAACAAAAATTCAAATATTGAATGATATCATAATTTCATATTAATTTATAATAAGTTTATTATAAATAATTTTTTATTGATGAAAATAAATATAATATTAAATTTAATATTGTAACAAGAACTTATAATAACATTCTGACAATAAGACATGCATGAAGAAAACTATTTCAAATTTATTTTAAAATTTCATCAAACCCAAAATAGTTCAATATATTGATGTTATAGAATCATTATATTATTATATTATAATATCACATAATATAATATTTTATATAATATTAAAATAATACTATAATGTATTCTAATATTATTGTAATATATTATTTATTTAATATAATAATATTACTATAGGGGTTTTCTAAATTTAACTGATATAATAATATTTTTAAATAAACTATTAAAATTAAAATATTAAAACAGCTTACTACTATAATATTTTTAATATTATTAATTAAATAGTTTAATCAGTAAAATTGGTTATGAAATATATTTTGTAATATTAAAGAATAATATTTTGTAATAAATATTTTTTATAATAGTTTATAAATAAATAATAAATTATTAAGATTAAAATATTAAAACAACTTACTAATAATATATTGTAATAAATTTATTTTTTATATTAATTTAATAAAAAAACCCATCCCTATTTTTTTTATTTTTTTTTTTTTTTTTGGTGGCCTAGCCATAGGCCACCGTGGCCAGGTCACAGACGGCCACGGCCGGGGCCATGGCCGGAGAAGACAGGAGGAGGGGGGGATTCCCCCCCCCTAATTTTTTTTTTCCCGTGGCCTAGCCACTGTGGCCAGGCCACGACTGACCACGGCCGCAACCGTGGCCATAGAAGACGGGAGGGGGGGAGGGGTTCCCCCTCTGTAAAATTTTTTTTTCCCGTGGCCTGGCCACTGTGGCCAGGCCACGACCGGCCACGGCCGCGGCCGTGGTCGAAGAAGACGGGAGGGGGGGATTTCCCCCCTCCCCCCACTGTTAAATATTTTTTTCCCGTGGCCTGGCCACTGTGGCCAGGCCACGACCGGCCACGGCTACGGCCGTGGCCTTCGAAGACGGGAGGGGGGGAGGGGTTCCCCCCTGTTAAATTAATTTTTTCCATGGCCTGGCCACTGTGGCCGGAGAAGACGGGACGCGGGGGGGGGGGGGGATTTCCACCCCCCCCCCCCCCCCCAAACTATTAAATTGATGAGAGGGGGGGGAGGGGTTCCCCCCTATTAAATCAATATTTTCTCGTGGCCTGGCCAATGTGGCAGACAGGAAGGGGGGGGGGATTTCCCCCCCACTGTTAATCTTTTTTTTAGAGGGAGGGAGAGGAGTACCTGGCGAGTGATTCGGGTGCCGGAGAGCCGCCGGACGTGGGGAAGATGGAGGACGAGAAAGGAGAAGGCGGGAGGGGGGGTTCGGGCTCATGAGGAGGAAGAAGAAGAGGGGGATCCGCTCGGATTTATGAATCAGGATTAGCGACACAAGATTGCATCGCTAATATGTCGCTAATCAATGACGCTAATTATGCATCGCTGATTGCGTCACTAAGTTGCCGCCATTAGGCATTTTGGCGAAAAATTAGCGACGCATCTGATTTGCGTCGCAATATTGTGATGCATATGCTATGCATCGCAATATTAGTTTAAAATTTTAATATTACAAATATTGCGACGCAGGAATTATGCGTCGCAATATTAGTTTAAAATTTTAATATTACAGATATTGCGACGCAGGAATTATGCATCGCAATATTAGTTTAAAATTTTAATATTACATATATTGCGACGCAGGAATTATGCGTCGCAATATTGTGATGCAAATGCAATGCATCGCAATATTTGTATTATTAAATTAATAAACTAATATCAATATTGCGATGCATAATGGATGTGTCACAATATTGCGACACATAATGGATGCATCGCAATATTATTTGTTAATTTAAAACTAATATTGCGATGCATCCATTATGCGTCGCAATATTGCGATGCATCCATTATGCGTCGCAATATTGCGATGCATCCATTATGCGTCGCAATATTGCGATGCAATCATAATGCGTCGCAATATTAGTTTGTTAATTTAAAACTAATATTACGATGCATCCATTATGCGTCCCAATATTGCAACGCATCCATAATACGTCGCAATATTAGTTTGTTAATTTGAAACTAATATAATGACGCATTCAGAAACTAATGTCGCGACGCATTATGAATATGTCGCAATATTAGTTTTAAATTAACAAACTAATATTGCGATGCATCCACTATGCGTCGCAATATTGCGATGCAATTATACTGCATCGCAATATTGATATTAGTTTATTAATTTAATATTACAAATATTGATATTAGTTTATTAATTTAAAACTAATATTGCGATGCATCAGTTATGCATTGCAATATTGCGATGCAAATACGTTGCATCGCAATATTAGTTTATTAATTTATAAACTAATATTGCGACGCATTATAGCTTGGATCCGACCGCTGCGATCCATCTGATCGGCGACGATCCGACAGTTGCGATTGATCTAAGCCATGATCCCAATCTGCGATGATCGATCCGACGGTTGAGATCCATCCGATCAGCGACGATATCCGATGGTTGCGATCGATTGAACCCATGATCCCGATCGGCGATGATCGATCCAACGGTTGCGATCCAACTAATCGCGACGATCCAATGGTTGCGATCGATCTAGGCCACGATCCCAATCGGCGATGATTGATCCAACCGTTGCGATCCAACAGATCAGCGATAACCCAATGGTTGCGATCGATCCAAGCCATGATCCTGATCGGCGATGATCGATCCGACTGCTGCTATCGATCCGATCGGCGATGATTCAACGGTTGCGATCGATCAAAGCCATGATTCCAATTGGGGATGATCGATCCGACCGTTTCGATCCATCCGATTGGCTACGATATCCGACGGTTGCGAGTGATCCAAGCCATGATCCTGATCGAGGATGATTGATCCGACCATTACATATAGAACCGATCGGCGATGATCCGATGGTTGCGATCGATCCAAGCCATGATCCCGATCGGCGATGATCGATTCAACCATTGCGATCCATCCGATCGGCGACGATCCGATGGTTACGATCGATCAAAGCCATGATCCCGATCGGCGATGATCGATTCGACCATTGTGATCCATCCGATCGGCGATGATCGGACGGTTGCGATTGTCCAAGCCATGATCCCGATCGGCGATGATCGGACGGTTGCGATTATCCAAGCCATGATCCCGATCGGCGATGATCGATCCGACGGTTGCGATCCATCCAATCGGCGATGATATTGATGGTTGCGATCGATTGAACCCATGATCCCGATTGGCAATGATCGATCCGACGGTTGCAATCCAATTAATCAGCGACGATCCGATGGTTGCAATCGATCCAGACCATGATCCCAATCGGCAATGATCGATCTGACCGTTGTGATCCAACCGATCGGCGATGATCCAATGGTTGCGATCGATCCAAGCCATGATCCCGATCGGTGATGATCAATCCGACCACTGCTATCGATCCGATCGGTGATGATCCGATGGTTGCGATCGATCCAAGCCATGATCCCGATCGGCGATGATCAATCCGACCGCTGCAATCCATCTGATCGGCGATGATCCGATGGTTGTGATCGATCCAAGCCATAATCCCGATCGGCGATGATCGATCCGACCGTTGTGATCCATCTGATCGGGGATGATATCCGATGGTTGTGATCGATCCAAGCCATGATTCCGATCGGGGATGATCGATCCGACCATTGCGATCCATCCGATTGGCGATGATCCGACGGTTGCGATCGATCTAAGCCATGATCCCGATCTGCGATGATCGATTCGACGATTGCGATCCATCCAATCGGCAAGGATATCCGATGGTTGTGATCGATTGAACCCATGATCCCAATTGGCGATGATCGATCCGATGGTTGCGATTCAACTAATCGGCGACGATCCGATGGTTGCGATCGATCCAGGCCATGATCCTAATCGGTGATGATCGATTCAACGATTGTGATCCATCCGATCGATGACGATATCCGACGGTTGCTAGTGATCCAAGCCATGATCCCGATTGGTGATTATCGATCCGACCGTTATGATCCAACCGATCGGCGATGATCTGACGGTTGCGATCGATCCAAGCCATGATCCCGATCGGCGATGATCGATTCGACCATTTTGATCCATCCGATCGGCTACGATATCTGGCTGTTGTGAGTGATCCAAGCCATTAACGAATTTTTTAATTTTTTGGGTTTTTGCGTCGCTAATGCGTCGCTATATTGCGACACAAAATGTGCGTCGCAATATAGCGACTCAATGTTGCATCGCTATATTAAAAATTAAATTTTTTTAATTTTTTGGTATTTGAGTCACTATTGCATCGCTAAATAGCGACGCAATCACTGTGTCACTATATTAACGATTTTATTTAAATTTTTTGGGTTTTAGCGATGCAATAATGCGTCGCTATATTGTGATGCAAATAATTGCGTCACAATATAGCGACGCATTATTGCGTCGCTATATTGAAAATTAATTTTTTTTTATTTTTTGTTAAATGTGTTGCTATTGCGTCGCTAAATAGCGATGCAATCACTGCGTCGCTATATTAATAATTTTTTTAAATTAAAATGATTTTTACGTCGCTAATGCGTCACTATATTAAAAAGTATATTTTTTTTATTTTTTGTTATTTGCATCGCTATTGCATCGCTAAATAGTGATGCAATCACTGCATCGCTATATTAACAATTTTTTATTTTCTAATTTTTACGTCGCTAATGCATCGCTATATTGCGACGCATTATTATTGCATCGCTAATTGAGTCGCTATTTTTTTTTCTCGCTGAGTTGTCGCAATTGGTCGCAATTTAGTGACTAAAAAATGCGTCGCTAAATTGGCGTCGCTATTTCTGATTTTTTCTGTAGTGAATTTTGGTTGGATCAAGTATCTTTCTTGGGTCATATAATCTCCAAAGATGGTGTATCTATGGACCCGAAAAAGATTGAAGTTATCATTAGCTGGAGCCGACCTTCCAATGTGGCAGAAGTCAGAAGCTTCTTGGGGTTAGCTGGGTATTACCGTAAATTTGTGAAGAATTTCTCTCGCATTGCTCTACCCCTAACTCGCTTAACCCAAAAGCGAGTGAAGTTTGACTGGACAGTGGAGTGTGAGAAAAGTTTCTAGGAGTTAAAGCAGCGCTTGGTATCAGCTCCCATTCTTGTTCTTTCGATAGGATCTGAAGGTTTATTTATATACACTGATGCCTCTCGGAAAGGATTGGGATATGTTTTGATGCAGAATGAAAGGGTGGTAGCTTATGCCTCCAGACAACTGAAACCTTATGAGCAGAATTATCCTACTCATGATCTGGAATTGGCTATTGTGGTTTTTGCTCTGAAGATTTGGCGGCATTATCTAAATAGAGTGTCATGTGATGTGCATACAGATCATAAGAGTCTAAAATACATCTTCACATAGAAGGAGTTGAATTTAAGGCAGAGGTGGTGGTTGGAACTATTGAAGGATTATGACCTGAATCTACAGTATCATCCTGGGAAGGTCAATGTAGTGGCTGATGCTTTAAGTAGAAAATCCTCTTCTGAGTTAGCGCTATGATTACTTCCCAGCCTCACATATTGAGAGATCTGGAGAAGTGGGAGGTTGGTTTGAGAGTACAACAGTCTAATGGGCTTGTTGCAGCACTTGTACTCCAGCCGACCCTGGTTGATAGAATCAAGTCCTCTCAGATAGAAGATCCAGAATTACAAAAGATTAAAGAAGCTGTGCAGTCAGGAGTTCAGAATGAATTCTATGTAATGGAGGATGGATCCCTGAAATTTGAAGGAAGACTTTGTGTGCCAAATGTTGAGGAGCTAAAGGCCAAAATTTTGAAGGAGGCTTACTACTCTCCCTATACTGTGCATCCAGGTGGCACTAAGATGTACAAAGAGTTAAAGAAAAAATTTTGGTAGAAAGGTATGAAGAGGGAGATTGCTCAGTATGTGGCCAAGTGCTTGGTGTGTCAGCGAGTGAAGGCTGAGCATCAAAGGCCTGTGGGACCTCTTCAGTCTCTGATGATTCCACAATGAAAATGGAAAAAGATTACAATCGACTTTGTGACTGGTCTACCCAAAACTCCTAGGAGTAATGATGCAGTTTGGGTTATTGTGGATAGACTAACAAAATCAACTCATTTCCTACCTTTCAGAGTTGGGGTCTCTAGTGAAAGATTGGCTAATTTATATATTGAGCAGATTGTGAGACTCCATGGTGTTCCGATATCTATTGTGTCAGATAGAGATACCATGTTTGTGTCCCAGTTTTGGAAGAGTCTTCATAAGGCCATGGAACCAAATTAAACTTCAGCACTGCCTATCATCCCCAGTCTGATGGACAATCAGAGAGGACCATACAGATTCTGAAAGACATGTTGCGAGCCTGTGTGATGGACTTGGGTGAAGCTTGGGATAACCACTTACCTTTGGTGGAGTTTGCATATAATAATAGTTAGCAAGCCAGCATCCAGATGGCTCCATTTGAAGCTTTGTATGGTAGGAGGTGCAGATCTCCTATATGTTGGGATGATGTAGGGGAAAAGAAATTGCTAGGCTATGAGCTGATTCAACAAATAGTAGATAAGGTACATTTGATCAGGGAGCATCTTTGTACAGCTCAGAGTAGGCAGAAGAGCTATGCTGATGTCAAAAGAAGGGAATTGGAATTCCATGTTAGGGACCATGTTTTCTTAAAGGTATCACCAACCAAAAATGTGATGAGATTTGGGATTAGAGGAAAGCTGAGTCCACGTTATATTGGACCTTTTGAAATCTTGAGCAGAGTTAGGGAGGTTGCTTAAAGCCTGGCACTGCCTCCGATTTTAGCTGGGGTACACAATGTTTTTCATGTCTCTATGTTGAGGAAGTATATTTCCGATCCTAGCCATGTCATCGCATATGAGCCTATACAGTTGAGGAAAGATTTATCATATAAGGAGTACCCTGTGCGTATCGTGGACCGTAAGGATCAGGTTCTGAGACGGCGTACCATTTCCTATATCAATGTGCAATGGAGTAATCATTCTGAGAGAGAGGCTACTTGGGAACTTGAAGAGGAAATGAAAAAGAAGTATTCACAACTATTTGAGTCTTAATATAGTTAATGATGTAGATACGACTGTTGACATTTGAATAAAGACTTAGTTGATTATGTGACAAAATTTTAATTTTAATTTTCTATAATTAAAGTGTATCAATTTCGAGACCAAAATTTTAATAACGAGGGGAGAATGTAATCCCCAGATTTCGTTAACTGCTCGTGAGAATTGATCGTGAGATCGGAACGATTGACTCCAGGGACTCCTACAGTTGTGCGAGGTGTTTGAATTTCAAACCCCCGGGATATGATTATCTGATCGCGAAACTTAATCGCGATATTTCTGGAATGGATAACGCCTGACGATTGTATTTTCAAATATCCTATAACTAATGGAGTCTCAAATCCCTTGATTTGAGGAGTCTGCATCGCCTTTAAAGGATCACGCGAACCCTCCTTCCCATCATCCTCGAACGCCTCCTTCCCATCATCATCGTGCGTGCATCTGCTCCTAGTAAGTCCCTCTATCCATGCCTGGGAGGGAGAGAGAGAGAAAGTTAGAAAAAGAGAGAAAGAGAGGGAGTCGGGCGTGGAGGAGGCCATGGCAGCCTTCTCCCGTGCCAATTCTGGTTCGGGCCCGGCGGTATGCCCGCCGCCTTGCCGGGCCTGGATGACGGTCGGTGACCTCCACCGACATCAGGTGTGTGTCCAGTGGAGGTCCGGCCGGCCTTGGTGGCCGGCCGTGCCGCCAGCACAGAGACGTGCTGCAGCAAGGTGAATGAGAGGAAGAGAGAGATTAAAGAAAGAGAGAGGGAGGGAAGAGCCGGCAGCGACGGCGGCCGGCTCTGGTCCAACCATCGGCGGCCGGGCCTCCCCGAATTTGGCCAGCCGTGCTGCTGGCACGCGTCCTAGCCGCCACAAACCATGAAAGAAATAGGGGGAATCGGGAGTGAAATTGGAGAGAGAGAGGGAAGGGGGGCCGGCCGCCGCGGCAGCCGGCTCTGGTCCGGCCACCGACAGTCGGGCCGCCCCTAATTTGGCCAGTGGCGGCCCTGGCCGCCAGCATGGATGGCCCCTGTTTCGGTTGAAACAGGGGAGCAACAGTAACATGAGAAAAAAAAAGTTGGGCCAATGGGTTGAGCCGATTTTGGGCTGTTGGGCCAGTCTGAGAGCCATTTTTGAGCCACTATAATGGTAAAATAAAATTATGGCCTAAATCAGGATTGATTCTAGTTTCTGGGGATAATTTTGTTTCCCTATTTGGATGTATACATTGAGAGATATTCGAGCCCAAAGTTGGGCCTATGAAGTGGTCTGGGTAGAATCTTAAGAGTCACTGTATTATTCAGATTTTAGAAACTTAATTATGTAAAATGATGTTGTAGGTGCCCAAGTGTCCAAATAACTTGGTTATCAATTGAAATTTGCATACTGAAGTAAGTAAGCCAAGTATTATAATTTTATAGATTATTTAATTTATAAATTATAAATTTACAATTAGATGCATGTTTATGAAATGTGAAAAATGAAGTTAATTTATTCCGAATTAATGTATAGTACCATGAATTATAAATAAGTATTTGTTGTGATATGACTTATATGTGTATATGCAAAAATGTAATTATGTTATTTTTGCAAATTATGTTGGTACTATCGAGATGATATATACAATCATGATGATGACAGTGAAATTTAGTGTATGTATCGCTGCGGTTCTCATATGACTTGAAATGCCAAGTGATACGTGACCCACCTCCATAGGGGAAGATATGTGGAGGACACACATCCGTAGGATGTGTTCTGATGACAGATTATGATATGGTATAACACTGGTACCAGGACCCTTCCTCTTAGGGGACATTTAAGAGTGATACAAGATGAGTGTTGTAGGGTCGTGGGACACATAAAGAAAAATAATGACAGTATAAACAGTGTTTAGTTTACATTGCATATTCTAGTATTTATTATTTAATTAAGCTTCCAAATTATTTTGATTTGATGATATGAATATGCTGATAGAATGATAAATGTAATTTGAAATTGTATTAGGCTTACTTATTGAGTGTGAGCTCATAGAATTCTCACAATGTTTTTCAGAGCATCAGGAATGAAGAAGGATATTTGGGATAGACGGAGCTTCTATTAAATAAACTTAGTTCCATTATATTGATATAGTTCAGTATTGCTTGTTTGTAGGGCAGGTAGCCCAAGACTGATAATTATGCTTTATAATAAATCATGGATTTGAATTTTTGCTTTATATTGATTTATGTGATGAAGTTCGAGACGCCTTGCATGCCTGGTATGCAGTGGATTGTCACCCTAGCTCGGGTTTTGGGACTGGAGCGTGACAACTTTTGAAGTCCAAATATCAATACATAAAATGGATGAAACCATACGTTCTTTCTACCATAGCATGTTTTCGTGAGAATCACGGGGAAAGCTTTGATCATGCGGCTCCCTAGGATGTGATAATTAATAAAGAATTTAAGTCAAGCTTTTGTTCTCTCATAATGTTTTCCAGGTCCTTTTTACATCACCAGCATGCCACCCTCCTTTTTTAGTAATATTCTAGCAATTTAGATCACACATCAGGACATGTGTATATATATATATATATATATATTATGTTAAGCTGATTGGAAAGTATTAACCTAACTTAACTCAAAATTTCATAATTGATCTAGCATGACTTTTGAATTTAATACTATGATAATTAAAATAATTTTGAATATCTTTTTTTCTTATAAATCAATATTAGAGTACTCTTTTTCTATTTATTAAATATTTTTTTAATTTTTAATATCTTATTAAATAGGTTTCACAACCAAACTACTTCTACATCCCATAAATACTTTCAAATTTCGAGAGAAATTTCATCAGGTCCTATTAATTTTTTTACTTTTTTATCCTTTTTTTTTGTACATATCTTAACACTTGGGGTATACTTTATATTTGAATAAAATTAGTAAAGCATGCATCCCAAATCTTGTATATAATTTTTATTTAATAATTTATTCAAATAATTTTTATGACACCTTTAAGTGCCATCCCAAAAGAAGCTACAAAATCAAAAATAGGTAAACAATTCCATGACACCCTAATTCAGATATTATGACACCTTTTCTTAAATATTATGATACCCTTCATATATTTAAGACTTTGATTGTATCAAACCTTCCTACTAGAAAGGTCTTTCATCCGTGGGATGAATTTATGACACCCACGATGTCATAACATGCCACGGAAAAATAAAAATCAATAGGGATTCAGCCTGTAACAATTTCATGACACCCTAATTCAGATATTATGACACCCTAGCTCATATATTATGACAACCTACACATATTTTTTTCATATCTTTTATTTATTTTTTTCCTATGTTTTAGGTGACTTTGTAATTATTTAACTACCCGAATTGAAGACTTTACAGTTATTTAAAAACTATTGCAAGCCGGCAGTGTACGTTCAAATGTATGAAAGATGGGTTTTTCTACATTTTATTTAGAAATAATTTGGAAGACCCCATTTGGTGCCTTCATCGACAAGCAGTCGTTCATTGTCGGGTGACTACTTGCAGATATAATAAGATGTCACAAAGGAGGTGACGAGTTTATTTTTTGTGGCAAGATAGTTACATTCAGTATCGACGAAGTGGCATTGATTTTGGGTCTTTCATCCTATGGAAAGAAGATCGAAACGTCAGGTCAAAAGAATAAAGGAAGGTTATTTCAAAGATTTGATCGGCGTTAGATCTTCACCATAAGGGACCGGAGAGGTTGATAAATCAACTTCAATCATCCAAGATATAGGAGGATGTTGAGGACATCATTGGACTTTGGATCACCTACATATTTGCAATATTTTTGGCTTCAAAGTCTAATCAAACATGTTCAAGATATCTCATCCCATACTTGGATGATTTAACTCAACTGAGAGAATCGACTGGGCTTCCGCAATCAAGGAGTTGACTTTTTTGGGTCTTCTAAAGGTTTCTGCTTGCTTGTGATATGAGAAGTCAGTCTAATCAAATAGAGGTGACAAGGTTAGGAGGTAGCTATACTGTTTGAATATTCAGTTGCACTGATGGTAAGGATTATTCATATGCAAAAAGAATGTAATTATCTTTATTTTAAATCTTTCATATTTTTAAAGTGCAAAATTATTATATATAGGTGTAGTTTCTCGAGCATACCTTAATAAGAGCCCCAGCATACCCTAATAAGCTGTCAGGCTATTGAAGTGATTGACAGCTAGTTGAAGATGCAGATTGTTCAGGTTGCCAACATACAGCCCCATGAGTGGGTAAGATAATCCATTATATCATAAATATTTTGAACAATAAATTATTGCTTTTAATTTTAGTTTAATTTGTTTTTTATCTTGGCTTGCAGGGGAGGGAGCTACTGCACCAATGTTACAGGAGCAGTGGCTTATCACTCCAAAAATAGTAGCAAGTTATTTGTCTTAGCCAGTTATGATGTCATTAGGTGCTTGACCATCATTTGCATCTAATCATGATTAGAAAATCCATTTATATGTCTCAGTCCTCTCATCTGACAATAATGCGCAACCAAGCAATCTAAACTGTTCATGATGATTGACTCTGACAAATGAACAAAAAGGCATTTGATATCTATTTGTCAAGTAGGTTGAGTCAAAGGTTAGTACATCATCAAAGTAAGTGCATGCCCATTTTGATCTTGGATGGATTCAGAAGACAGACCTAATTAAGCTGTCCATTATCATTCAGGTCTAAGATATAAAAGAAATTTATATTTTTACTTGCATTTATGTGAAATGATTACCATTGACTGTACTTCTTTTTTTAGCTAAGTCTGACATTCGCGATAGATAAAATTATGAGCATCCTTCTCTGTGAAATCTAATTATCTTCTACTCCCTTTCCTTCTTGTCATGACAGAGTATATCTGAGTTGTGAGAACATTCACGGTTTGTAAATTGATAATATTTGCCTTTTCTGATCTGCGGGTCCTTCTATGGGATCGTAGATAACCAGTTGATGTTATAGATAGCACATTATATTCTAGAAAAACCTCAACCAATATTCACTTATCATTTTTAGAATTTAGTCTTGATTTTATCAATGCCTTACAATCAATTTTGTTAGTATCCCTAGGATTCATGGACTTCTCAATTTGTTAGTATCCCTAGAATTTAGTCTCAATTTATCAATGCCTTACAATCAATTTTGTTAGTATCCCTAGAATTTAGTGCTTGAAGCATATTTTTTTGTTGTAGTTGGACCTACTATACACTATTATAATTCCAAAACCAACTCTTCTTACATAACCATTATAGAAATTATATATATCATCTGCTAAATTGAACTCATTCTTATTTGAGAAACAACAGAATCATTTTATGCATTCAGGGTGATAGGAGAAGGAACACTCTTGTGAACAACACCAGCAACATAATCCAATTGATTATGTTTGATTCCTTCCATATCTATAATATCAACATCATCTATAGAAATATTTGTACAAAGTCATAAACATTGATATCCTCCATAGTTTTAAATGTTATTTTATCTAGTGTGCAGTCATGATATATCACAAGAATACATAGCACTTGTGGAAAAAAATTACGACACCACCCCAGTTAAAAAACTACGATAGTCATTCAAAAAATGCTAAGGTTTATATTCCAACCCCTAATACCTGAAACACCTATCATCAAAAATCTGAATAATGACTCCTAGAGTGTCATAACATGCCTTAGGAGCTAGAAGTTTAGTGATATAGGCCCAAAAAAAATTATAACACCTTAGTTAAAAAATTGACACTTCAGTTAAAAAATTACGACACTCATTCAAAAAATGTTAAGATTTATGTTTGAACCCCTAATACCTGAAATACTTGTTATCTATGATCTGAATAATGACTCATAGAGTGTCATAACATGTTACGGAAGCTATAAGGTTAGTGGTATAGGCCAAAAAAAATTACAATACCCCGGTTAAAAAATTATGACACCCCAATTAAAAAGCTATGACACCAATTCAGAAAATATTAAGGTTTATGATACCCATTCAAAAAATTATGCGGTGATTTTATCTTTTCACGTACTACAATGCCACCGCACATGCACGCGCTCTTGCATCACGCTCGATGCAGGAGGACTTTTCCTTATTGATACAGGCTGAAACAGGATTATGACATCCTAGTTCAAAAAGTATGATACCCTATTTAAAAGATTATAACATTCATGCAGAAAACATGAAACTAAAGGTATTGACCCTTCCTACCAAGAATATCTATCACTTGTGGATTAAGTTATGACTTTCAAAATGTCATACATGCCATGGATGCTACATGAGTATTATATGATTTTTTAATATATTAACTTTCTTTAACTATCAAAACAGTTGGTATAATAAAGGACTATAAAAAGATACATAGACAATATTCTGTGAAGGGTTTTTCACTTCCTGCTGGGAATAACATTTTCTCTTAAATTGATGAAGAAGTCTTTAGTGGCTTATTCCAACCTTGGACCAAAACTGTTTCCTTATATCCAAAAATTACAACTCTTTTCAGAGCACTTTTTCTGAGCTAGGAAGAAGCTTATATTACTACTCGAAAACTGTTCCTTAGACCGAACTCTCATATCACACTTTGGATCAAGGGAGAATCTTACTCCAACCTTGGACTGATTCTTTATACCTAAAAGTCAAAGTCAGAAGAATGTTTTAGAATCCAAAAGAGTTTTTTATCAGTAAAATCCAAGCAAGATGACAGATAGAAGTAGGCTTGATGGAAATGGAATTTTGGATTGCACATAAATTTCAAAGAAAGGTTGAACGGGTATTAATGCATATCATGCTCAAAACTTAAGATCGTATCCCTGCTATGCTATCCTATTGCATCAAGCCATGTAGAATTTACATGGATTAATAAAGAGGAACAATATAGCTCATATAGAATTTGTTGCATCGAGGACCATGTACAAAGACTTTTTCCTTGGTAACTACTCTAGGCCCATTCAGCCGCAAGAATTCCTTGTGGAAAAGTCTTTATACACTGCTCCAAGAATAGTGGATGCGATGATTCACTTGTGTGCGCTCACGCATCAGCAACGTGAGACCCACAAATGAAACCTTTGGCACAGGTTTGTGCACCAACAAATCACCGCACTGGTGCGGTGTACAAAAGACTTTTCCATTCCTCGTTTTGCCATGAGTCGACTTTTCATCGGCCCATCTCGCGATCCACGTACGCCTCAAATCAACGAATAAAGAAGAGGTGGTTGCCACGCTGGCTCTCGTCTGCTTGTCCTCCCCTCGCCGAGCAACTCCCGCCTATGCACTGTCGGATAACCCCTGCGCTGCTGATCCGACGACCGACGATGAACCTCGGCGGAGGGTGGGTGGCGATGTTCCCCGACGACGACTGGGAGAATGTCTTCTACTTCCCTTCCATGCTACCTACTGCGACAGCAACGCTGTCTACCTCGTCTGCCGTGGCTTGTACAATATGGAGCGCCATAAAAAATCCCACTGCCGGCTCTTTGCCTCCAGCTGTTATGCCGTCAACCCCGCCGCCGCCGTCCCCGAGGCCCGGGTCGCCTACATCAAGGGTAAGCCCCACTACGACAACTTCAACATCTTCCCTTGAAACTGGGGCGGTGGGGCTGAATCTTGCGTCGCCGCTATGGCCGAAGGGTCAGAGATGATCTTGACTTAAAAATTTGATTTCGTTGGTGGATTTAACTTCTGCCGGTGGAAATTAATAAGTCTCTTGTGCTAGATCATCTGGACACTCAAATTTGTGTGATTTATTGTAATCTTGTCTTACAAATTTGATTTCTGAAGTTGGTTTAGCTTCTGCCGTTGGGAAAAGCTGGGACTCTGAAATGAACATTTTCTTGGGGGAATAAGTCGAATGCTTTTAGGTTTATTTTTCTGAAGATGATCTTGATTCAAAACAAAATGAGGAGGGACTAAGGGAAGTTCCCTAGGTTTTGTCTCTCTTATAGTCTCATGCTGGAATCCTATCTCAGATATTAGTTTTCTTTGGAGAGCCTATCCACCAAATTAGCAAATTTATGAAATCCTTCATAATTGCATCCATCCAGTTGAATTCCATGCATACATTTCCTCCCTTTTGTTATGCAAAATGAAGATGGAATTATGAATGAATCTGAATGAAACTAAGAGGAAATATTCTTTTTTTTTTTTTTGGTACAGATCACACCATCCTAGGTCGGGACGGATCCGTTACATCTGAAACTAATAACTGGGACATAATCAGAGGGCAGTAGTCGCCCGGTCTCCATATTCAATGCCCAGAGTGAGAGGCCATCCTGGCCGCAATCCAGTCCGCAACAACATTGGCCTCACGATAGACATGGCGGATCTGAATCTTGGAAGCTTCCAAGATCATAGCTCGGATATCACATAAGATAGGAATAGAAGGCAAACGGGAACTATACTGCTGACGAATCCATCGAATAACGATAATGGAGTCCCCTTTAATGATGAGCTTGCGGGCGCCAAGAGTCCGAATGGCGAAGGATAAACCCGCCCAAGCCGCATAGAGGAAATATTCTTAGCTCACCAAGAAATGATCAAATCCTTTTGACAAAAGTGGACTAAGGAATGCTCACTAGAATAAGAAAAGTTGATGCAAAACAAAACAATGGAATGCCAAAGATATGGTAGCTAAGTGACTGTAGTTATAGAATTTCAGAAAAGAAAATTTCATAATTGATGTGGCTGATCATGCTCCGGCAATGGATTAACAAACTGCATAGTTTTCAGAGCCGAGCAATAATATGGCAGCTGGCCCTGGCTTCGGGGTCAACTTCAGCCTTGATTTTGGCCTCAGCCCCGGCTTTGGCCTCGATCTCGGCCTTGAGCCTAGCATTGGCCTCGGCCTCGAGCCTGGCCTCGGCTTCAGCCTCGGCCTCGAGCACGACTTCGGTTTCAGCCTTAGCCTTGGCCTCGAGCCTGGCCTCGGCTTCGGCCTCGGCCTCGGCCTCGAGCCTGGCCTCGGTCTCGGCCTCGAATTCAACTTCAGCTTTAATCTTGGCCTCGAGCCCAGCCTCAGCTTCGGACCTGCTCTCGGCCTTCGATTTCGGCCTTGGAACCAACCTTGAACTTTGTTCTCAGCAACCTAACAGGTGCCTAGAGCTGCCACGTGGCCCACTAACCCACTATCTCTAAGATCACGGGCAGTTACCATTATTTACGGCATACATCTAGCAGCAATGCGCCCACCTACCACTTATGGCGCCACTTCTGACGGACGACATGATTTAACAGTCATCCACCAAGGATAGGAGGGACCCCCGAATAGGTATAAAAATCTTGACTCACAACGAGGAAAGGAGGTTCATTCTCCATCACTCAAACCTCTATAGTTGTTCTCCAGACTACTAACTAGAGCGTCGGAGGGTCGCTGCCAGAACCACCAGTCCGAGACTTTTGTTGCAGGTTTTTGGCTAAAGGGAGCAGTCCTATCATCTCCCTGAAAGTCTACGAAGTTTTCTTATCACCCGGCACTCTTTGGAAGTGATTTGGTAGCAACAGATTGGCGCGCCAGGAAGGAGGGCACAAATGTTCATTTATCGTACCTGCAACCCCTGCAAGAAAGAAGATGGAGGTTACACGTACGCAGGAGGCCTCTACCAATCAAGCTGGAGGGCACCTCCCATGGGCTGAGCAGCCAGAGGTCAGCCTCCCTGTTTCGTCCCCCATGCAGCCGTAGATCACCCAAACTGACCGGCTCACCGCCCTGACCCAGCAAGTTCAAGATCTGATGGCGGTGGTTTGGGGGCTGCAAGAACAGTGCTCCGCCACTACGCCATTGCCACCTCAGCTTCCTTCGTCCCACGTGGGGGGTCATGGGGCTAGCTAGTCTCACCATGGCAGGACTCCCTTGAAGTCCTTCCATCACACCTCTCCAAAATCTCATCGCCAAAAAACCTCCAAACGGTCACGATCCCCTTCCCATCGCTCTGACCGCCTCCCCAAGTGGCGTAGTGGGAAGGAACCCGAGCAGTTGCACCCTCTCCATCGGCGACCCTCTCCTCGATCATCCTCTGAATCTTCGAGGGAAGATTCCTTCGACAGACGGATTGCTCGTCGGGCCGAGCGACGGTTGGACGAGTATCATTTGGGGCTGGAGGAGCTCAGCCGCAGAGTTACCAACCCTCACAAGACGGACTACAACCACCGCCCCCCACTATCTTATCGTATTATGGAGGAACCGGTCCCATCCCGATTCCATCTTCCCCAGCTAGACTCGTACGATGGTACCACAGACCCCCTGGATCACCTGAAGAGTTACAAAGTCCTTTTGCAGGTCCAGAGGGCAACAAATTCCCTTCTCTGCGTTGCCTTCCCAGCAACACTCTGGAAGGCTGCACGTGCGTGGAATTCCCGCTTGCCACCACGCAGCATTAACTCCTTTAGGCAGCTGGAGAGATCCTTCTTGGCCCACTTTGATGCATGCTAGAAGATCCCCAAGGTGGCTGATAGTTTATTTGCCATCCAGCAGAGGAGCGGCGAAACCTTGAAGGACTTTGTAACTCGATTCAAGGAAGCTGCGCTCGAATTCTACAATCTTGAGGACTCCATGGCCATCCTGGCCCTGAAGCGGGGACTCCGTCCTTCCTACTTCGCTTATTCTCTGGATAAGAAGCCTTCCGGCTCTTATGCCGAATTACTGAGCTGAGCGCATAAGTATATCCGCACTGACGAAGCAAATTTTTTGGAAGGGAGGTCGACAAGGGGTCCAGTAAGAAGCCAGTGCATCAGGAGCCTGCTGGAGCATGGCCTAGGAAGTTTGAGCCTCCTTGTCATCCAGATAACCAGCCTCAGGCCCTGGCACCCAAGGAGCACTTCACTCCGCTTCTCGCCCCAATATCCCATATCTTGCTGGAGATTAAGGATGAGCCCTATCTTCGGCGTCCACCTTCCATGAGGCCAGGAGTCCCCTGCAACAAAGACCTCTACTACCGCTATCATCGAGACTACGACCATGACACAGAGGACTGCAGCCTGCTGAAGAAAGCCATTGAAGAACTCGTTCAGCAGGGCCATCTGAGAAAGTTTGTCCAGAAAGGGAATCCCACTGCTCCGGGCCTATCAGCACCTCCTACTACCTAGATCGGTGTGGATAGCACTTCGACAGAGAAGACGATGGCCATGATCTCCTAGGGGGCAGGCAGCAACCCTAAAAGGCAGCGTGAGGATGGTGTAGACTTTGTAATTTCCTTTTTTAGAAGGAACTTAGAAGGGTGGACAACCCTAATGATGATAGCATCGTCATGTCAATAACGATAGCTAAACATCCATAAAGCGAATTCTCATCAATAGTGGAAGCTCAGTTGATGTTCTTTCGTATGAGGCATTTGTTCGAATGAGTCTGTCTCTTAGTCTTCTTCACCCCATGACCACTCCCTTGATGTGTTTCACTGAGGATTCTATAAGGGTAGAAGGAGAAATCCCTCCCGGTTACGGCCGGGATGGAATCACGCCAGAGCACAGTCTTTATAAAATTTTTGGTTGTCCAAGTTCCCTTGGCCTACAATGCTATTCTTGGAAGATCCGGTCTCAATCTACTAGACACCATTTTCTCTACAAAAAGGTTACTAGTATGGTTTCCTACCAACAAAGGAGTCGGGAAGATGCGCAGGGAACAGAACCTGGTACCCCTCTATTATCACACTGCTCCTAGCCCTCATGAAATGATTGCTCTGCCGACGCCCGAGCCACTTGACTCCAGAGACTCCAAAAAGAGAGGAGAACTAGTCGAAAGCTTGCTGGCCTTCCCGCTGGGAGGATCCAATAAGAACAATCCGAATTGGAAAGCTTCTTCCTGCAGAAGCGAGAGATCGGCTACTCGCTTTTTTTGTGGACCAACGTGGACGTCTTCACTTAGTCAACCTCGAACATGCTGAGAGTGACGTTTGTAGTAATCACCCATAGACTCAGCATTGACCCAAGAAGTCGGCCGGTTCAGCAAAAGAAGAGGAGTTTTGCTCCCGAGAGGCAAAGGGCCATGGACGAAGAGGTCCGTAAACTGATCGCAGCGGACCACATACGCGAGGCACATTACCCAGTCTAGCTAGCTAATGTGGTCATGGTTTGCAAGGGCAATGAAAGCTGGAGGATGTGTTGATTTCATTGATCTCAACAAGGTGTGCCCTAAGGACAGCTTCCCACTGCTCAGGATCGATCAGTTGGTGGATGCCATGTCGGGCCATGAAACCCTTAGCTTCATGGATGCCTTCTTAGGGTACAATCAGATAAGAATGGACCCGGCTGACGAGGAGGTCACTTCTTTCATGATCGAGAAAGGCATCTATTGCTACAGGGTCATGCCCTTCGGGTTGAAGAATGCAGGAGCCACATACTAGAGGTTGATGAATAAGGTCTTCGAAGACCAAATCGGGTGCAACATAGAGGTGTACGTGGATGACATGTTAACGAAAAGTACACATGCCGATGACCATATTGCTGACCTGTCAGAAACCTTTGACAACCTTCGCCGATACTAGATCAAAATAAACCCATGAAAATGCGCCTTCGAAGTCACAGCGGGCAAATTTCTGGGCTTTATCGTGACACAAAGGAGAATCGAGGCTAACCCAAGAAGATCAAGGCCATCATCGATATGAGACCGCCAAGTAACAAGAAGGAAGTGCAATGACTCACAGGAAGGATAGCAGCCTTGAGCTGTTTTCTAGCGAGGTCAGCAGAAAGGTGCCTACCCTTCTTCAAAGCCTTGCGCAAAGTTGATAGCTTCGAGTGGACGACGGAGTGTGAGGAAGCTTTGAATGATTGAAGAAGTTCTTGTCCACTCCACCTTTGCTATCCAAGCCGAAGGGAGGAGAAGAACTTTTCCTCTACCTCACTGCATCCCCTGAAGTGGTGAGTTTCATGCTCGGTCGTGTCGACGCCGACAAGACGCAGAAGCCAGTCTATTGCACAAGCAAAGTGCTTCACGATGCATAAGTCAGGTATTCTAATACTGAAAAGATTATTTTTGCACTAATCGTCTCTACTCAGCATCTCAGACCTTACTTCCAAGTACACCCGATTGTGGTGGTCACGGACCAGCCACTCAGGGCAATTCTCTCTCATCCTGACACATCTAGTTGATTGGCAAAGTGGGTAGTCAAGCTGGAAAAATTCGACCTATCTTTTCGACCCAAGTCGGCCATGAAGTCCCAGATTCTGGCGGATTTTCTAGTCGAGTGCACCTAGGTGGAGGAGCAGCTAAAGGAACCCTATATAAACCTCTCAGACACTACAATCGAGGGAAGAAAGGAAGATTGGGTCCTTCATATAGATGGAGCATCAAACTCTCAAGAAGTGGGGCAGGCCCCATCCTCGCAAGTCCAGATGGCATGGTGACCGAGTTTGCCCTCTGTTTCCTCTTCTCGGCCACCAACAACCAGGCTAAGTACGAAGCTTTGTTGTCAGGAATGAGGCTGGCACGGAAGCTCAGGGTAAAATGCCTTAGAGTCTTCATCGACTTCCAGCTCGTCTCTGATCAAATTAAGGGAGAATATGAGGCTCGAGATTCAACTATGTCTCGCTACTTAAGTATGGTGCAATCACAAGCCTCTCCTTTTACTCATTTCAGTGTCAGCTACATTCCCCAAAGGCAGAACGCCAAAGCCGATGCCTTGTCCTGGCAAGCCACTTTGGTTGACGGGACCCTGGGGAGAACCTATGCGGAACATCTAGAAACCCCAAGTATCGATGAGGTAGAAGAGTCCTTACCAATCAATCAAGATCCTTCCTGGATAGACAATTATGTCCAGTACCTCACCAACGGCACCCTCCTAGTCGACTCCGCTAAAGTTAAACTATTCAAATGGCGAGCATCCAAGTTCCTTGTGCTCGACGGACAACAATATCGAAGGTCCTTCTCTCACCCTCTTCTCGAGTGTGTTAGTCTTGCGAACGCTGATTACATCCTCCGTGAGATTCATGAGGGTATTTACGGAAACCACTTGGGAGTAGAGCCCTATCACATAAGGCCCTACGCCAAGGCTATTACTAGCCTACCATGAGAGGGGACGCGGCCGAGTTAGTTCGGAAGTGCGATAGCTGCCAGCGGCATGCTAACCTCCAACGGCTGCCAACCTCCCTGCTGAGCCCTGTCAGCTCCATGGCCCTTCGTCTAGTGAGGAATGGACATTTTGGGGCCATTCCCTCAGCCTTTGGTCAGCAAAAATTCCTGCTCATTGCCATCGACCATTTCACCAAGTGGGTGGAGGCTGAAGCGCTCACCAAAATCACTGAAGCCAAGGTGAGAACTTTCTTTTAGAAGTCTGTTATTTGTCGGTTCGGGCTACCCTACACCCTTGTCACCGACAACGGTCAACAATTCAACAATGCTCCCTTCCGAGAGTTTTGTGCCGATTGGGCATATGCCAGAGGTTCACTTCTGTCGGTCATCCGCAATCAAATAGAGCGGCCGAAGTGACAAATTGGACCATCCTTCAAGGGCTTAGGACATGCCTAGATGATTTTAAAGAAAGATGGGTGGAGGAGCTCCCGAACGTGCTGTGGGCGTATCATACGATACCACGAATCCCCATGGGAGAAACTCCCTTCAGCCTTGTGTTCGGATCGAAGGCCATTATCCCGATAGAGATTGGCATTCCTAGTCCCTGGGTATGATCATACGATAAGGGGAACAATCCAAGCCAGTTGCGAGCCAACCTTGACCTCATTGATAAGGCCCTTGATCGAGCGCGACTCAAGATGGCTGCTTACCGCCAAAAAGTTACGAAGTACTACAACACCCAAATTTGCCCCAGAACGTTCCTCCCTGGAGACCTGGTCCTCAGGCGAGCCGAGGTCTCCAAACCCATGGAAGGAGGCAAACTGTCACCCAATTGGGAAGGGCTCTATTGGGTCACCGATGCACTTCATCGCAGAGCATACCGGATCGAAGGACTAGACGGGAAGCCGCTCCCTCGCACCTGGAATGCGGACAATCTCCATCGGTATTACCAGTAATATATACTGACATCACAAACTTGAGCATTCTTGTCTATTGGAATGACATTTTCTTTTTTATTGATAAAAGCCTCCTCGAGCAATCTAACTTTTTCAGCTCAAGCCCGACTCCGCGTTAGCACTCAAGCCCGACTCCGCGTCGGTACTCAAGCCCAACTCCGTGTCGGCGCTCAAGCCCGGCTTCGCGCTGGCACTCAAGCGTGAGGCTGAATCAGCACTTAAAATTCAAGAAGTCACAGACTCCGGTCTTGACTTCTTTCATGTCTTGACCTCGGTCCCAATGTCTACTTTGAGTCTCGACTTCGGTCTCAACTTCGACTTAAGTCTCAGCTACAACCTAGCTCGCCTTGGCCACTACGGAAGCAAAGTACCAATAAATAATATAGCCAGATTTTAGAAGATATATTCATTGATTATAAAAGGTTTACAAAATTGCCGACTTCAGTCAGACTCCGTTAGAAGGAGGAATAAAAAACAAAAAGAGAAGGCGTTCAGGGCTCGGCCAATGCTGGGTTATTGTTGGAGGAAGGATGTACCGTTGGTGTTTCTTCCGTTGCCTCATCCAGCTCCAAGTCGTCGAGACCCTCGAGATTGTAGACTCTTTCCACTTTAACCTTGCAATCTTGGAAGCCCAAGTTGTAGGCGTAGGCGGTGGCCTCGGCTAGCTCTTCACCAAAGCTAATGGACTGCCGGAAGTTCTTTACAGCCTCAGTGGCCTTTTTCTCTGCCGCAGCCACCCTCTCTTCGGTAGCTTTTGTAGCCGCCCTCATCTCAGCCACTTGCGCATTGGAGCAGCGGGCAATCTCCTCGGCATTCTCCACCCGCTCCTCGGTTGCACTTATCTGGATGTTGGTGGAGTGCAGTCTAGTCTGGTACATTAGCAATCCAACTCCATCTTTTTATTCTTTTTCTTGGCTGCTCGGACATTATTTAACTCGAGGGCCACCCGGCGTTGGGCCTCCTCAAGCGCCTCCTCGGCCTTTTCGCTTGAGCCATACTCTCAGCTCGGACCGCCTCCAAGGCCTTCTCGGCCCTCTATGCCCGGGCCTACTCTTTGGCCCTCTCAGCTTGGGCAGCTTCCAGGGCCTTCCCAGCCTCCTCTGCTCGGGCCTGAGCTTGGTTGGCTTCTTCATGTGAATGGATGAGAGTGGCCTCAGCCTGGGATAGGACATTCTTCATGATGGCCAAGGAATTTACTGCCTGCATAAGACAGTTGCTGTCAGGGGGAGGCGGCAAGGAACTCTTAACAAAGAAACTTAAGTGAAAAGGGAAACACTTAACCAAAGATGAGCCACGAAGGCATCGCGGAAGAAGGAGGAAGTCCCTTGGTTTTGAAGATCCCTTTGGAGCTCAGGTGTGCACACCCGCACCATCATCCGCTCTGCCCAACGGCCATTATGCTCAATGATGGACCGGAAAGAGGTTACGGTGGCTTCATCCTCCTCCATAGTTCTGGCAGGCGTCGGAGCCATAGGCATTACGTCGAGGGCTGATGGTACCCTTTCTTCCGTCATCACTGCCGCCCTAGAATGCTCTTTGGCCGTTGGCTCTTTTGCTGATGGGGTAGCCTCTGGAGCTGATCCTGAGGCCGATTCGATCGCCCCCACTTCTAGAATGATCAGTGGCAACGACGGCAAGACTTCAGCCCTTGGCTCCTCCAGGGGCGTGTCGGTGGTAAGGTCGATGTGCTCCTCCCGGTCCATTCGAGGCTTGCGGATGAGAGGGGTCGAGGATCGGGACGGAGTTTGCGACGGGGACTGAGGCCTCTTCCTTGACTCTTCGGCCTCTTCGGTTTTCTTCTCTTTGGCTCCTTCGACCTCGGCCTTCTTTCTGGCCTCCTCGGCTTTAGCCCTCTTCTCGGCGGAGGCTCCATCTGCCTTGGCCATTCTTTTCTTGGCCGCCACCTTTCTCACTGCCTGAGCCGCTGGTAGCATGTCTACACAAGTCAAAGGACTTAGTAAAAAAAAAAGAGAAGAGAAGAGAAAAAGAAGGAGATGGGTGAAAAGGGGAAGGATCATGGCTGCTCACCACTACTTGGAATGAGGCCCACGAGCCGAAAGTTCTCCTCGGCCAAGAGCTGGTTACATCGGGGGACGTCAGCAGTCAGTAGCTATCAGAATGCCTCTTGGTCCCTCGAAAGCATAGATGAATCTTTGTTTGGGTCGGTTTTGGTGTCCTCCAGACTGTCCTCACCCCTTCGACATGAGCAAAGAAAAACCTATCTTTCCACCCCTTAATGGATGTAAGAAGGTATAGTCTGAGGGCCCTGGTTGGTCTACGAGCGAAGGACCACCACCCTGATTGTTTGCGAAGGATATAGAAGGTTCAGAAAAGGGAGATCCTAGCTTCTATCCCATGGAGGTGACATAGCACTAGGAAGCCGATGATAGTCCGAATGAAATTCGGAACTAATTGCGCTGGTGCTAAGGAGTATCTATCCAAAAGGTTAAGGATGAAAGGATGACGAGGTAAACGAAGACCGGCCTTAAAGAAAGTCTCATATAGGGCGACTCTACCAGGTCGGGAAGAGGTCACCCTATCCTCAGGGGCAGGACAGAACAGAGGAAGGTTGGTAGAAATACCGCATTTGGCCTTAAGGTTGACAATTTTCTAGGCGGTCATCGTGGAGGCAGTCCACTCGGGGGACTCCCTCATGGTAGAAGAAACTGGGTCCGCGACGGCTGAACGGTGCCGACTAGAGGCCCAATCGGCGGTCGAATGACTTCCGGTGGAAGATCGTCCGATGACTCATCGCTGCGCCAGAGGAACCCTATCGGTGGAGCAGGAAGACAACCAACTAGGTGTGGGAGATGGGGAAGGCTGTGATGGTTCTGGGGAATAACCCTCGGAAATAGAAATGGAACAGGAAGGGGAGGAAGCCATGAAAGCAGAAGGGCAAACTAACCTGGAAAGAGCAAGGTCGAGAAGGTGAGAGCTGGGACGAGACTCGGGAAGAACAGAACTAGAAGGGCAGACGGAAGCTCGGAGAGATTCAGACTGGGAAGAAGAAGTAGGTCTGATAGAAGTAAAAGACCGAGGTCGAGGACGACTCCCCCTTTTTAAAGCCTTACCGTTTCAAATCATCCCGCCTGGTTCAGATTGGCCACGTGCCTGCCCACCATTGGAAAAGATGTTTCGGCATTTCGGCAACCACCCGAGGCATAGAATAAGACAATGGTGACCTCACCGCAATGATGATGCTTGCCTTTTCGCAGTTTCGTACCCGAGGAGAATCCCTCGCTGTTCCAACGTTGAAAGTAAACAGTGGTGACGTTGCAGCCGATGCCTTAACATTAAAGAAGCATGGCCTGCGAGGACACGTGCCCTCTTGGCAATCGTTAGCGTATAAAGATCAGCCACTAGGTGATATTACACTCCTTTTGCTGGTGATTGTGCGCCCACCCATCTCAGGGGTGGAAGGTCATCTGATGTGGCTGATCATGCTCCACGGGCAATGGATTAATAGACTGCATAGTTTTCGGAGCCAAGCAATAATATGGCACCTAGCCCTGGCTTCGGGGTCAACTTCAGCCTCGATTTCGGCCTCGGCCCCAGCTTTGGCCTCGGACTCGGCCTCGAGCCCAACTTCGGCCTCGGCCTCGGCCTCGAGCCTGGCCTCGGCCTCGGCCTCGGCCTCGAGCCCAGCTTCGGCCTCGGCCTCTAGCACGACTTCGGTTTCGGCCTCGACCTCGAGCCTGGCTTCGGCCTCGGCCTCGAGCGCGGCTTCGGCCTCGACCTCGGTCTCGAGCCTGGCCTCGGCCTTGGTCTCGAATTTAACTTCAGCTTCAATCTTGGCCTCAAGCCCAGCCTCGGCTTCGGACCTGCTCTCAGCCTCCGGTTTCGGCCTCGGAACCAAGGTTGGCTTCTTGGGTATAGAAATACCTAGAATTGTTCTGATTATGCCACATCCTAGAATGCTGCTGTCTAGAATTTGGCAGGAAGTGTTTTTCCATAGTGCATGACTAGAGGGTGCCATTGTGCATGATACCCCCAGAAATGATGTAATCCATTTGCACTTTGCAGTGATCGAAGTGAATGCATGTATTAGACTGTTAGGCTTGATGTCTAACAGCAAGTGCAATCTTCTTGCAATATTAGTAACAAAATACCCATCACCCCCAACAACTTTCTTGGTTTCTCTGCTAAAAGAAACATTAGCTACTTAAGAATTGTATTTTCATTCCTTTCTATGAAATAGTTATTGTCTCTTGTATTTAATCACTCTGTCTTAGCATTAAATTAAGTTCCATTAGTTGTCAGAGAATTTTAACCATTATGTTTGTCTATCCTGTATTTATCACCAAAATCACCTGTATGCAAAAAATTATGATTGACCTGCTTGTATGCTTGTATGACCATTATACAATGTATACTTTAGTTTCCGATCGCCACTTCAACGTGTGTATTTATCACTAGCTTAATTTTTTTATTGTAATTATTTGAAAATTGTTTTGCATGTGAAATATGATTTTTGCAATTGATTTCTTAAAGGTATCGACTTCTAGTTTTAAATGTAGTTCTTGTATGAAGTATCTCTTACATCTAACTTCTACATGATAAATACAATTTCTTCTTATTCTTTTCATGAATTCATATTCGTTATTGTAGATATCTAATGGAGCTAGACTTTGCAAGTTCTACAAAGAGGAAAATTATGTGAACTAGCTTAGCTATTTTTCTGAATCTTTCACTTCATTGGTAAATTTGCGCATTGATTGCTTGATGGGGAGCATGTCTCTGTCCTTGACCACCTCGCAAGCAGATTCACCAAAATCAAGACCTTCAAGCTCTATAATGCTTTGGCTCCTGATACTATTGTCAACCTCCTTCACAATGCCCCTCGGCTGGCTCACCTTGGAACTGGCATGTTCTCAGCAGCCTATGAGCCAGAGCTCTTCTCTAGCCTTGAATCAGCCTTTGCAAACTGCAAAGGCATGAAGAGTCTATCTGGGTTCTAGCAAGTTTCTTGAGAATATCTCCCAGCTATCGACTCAGTTTGTGATGGCCTCACATCACTGAAACTATATAATCCTACCATTTGGAGGCATGAACTCATCGAACTGATCATCAAGTGCTAGAATCTGCAGCAACTATCAAAGCCAGCCATGTGACATGGCTGCATAATCCCTATGGCATAACCCTAATTCTTAGGGATTATGCAGCCATGATACGAGCCCAATCTGGATGATGGGCTTGCGGCGTGGCAGTAGTCATGCCTTTAATATTGCAAAATGTGTTTCTTTTCTCATGCTTCGTCCCTTTTATAGTGCTTAATTAACCTAGTCTGACAATTGTTATCTGCAAGGCTGACATGTTATTTCCACTTAACAAAAGAGTTAATTTCATTAGTTGCCCTTTGATGACCTTTGTTTCCGATTGTTTTCATCATTGCTTTTGAGCATAGCCTGTCATATCATTTGGATGCTGATTAGCCTAAATGTTCAGGCAAAGTTCTGATCATGTCCTTCTAGCATCATTTATGTTCTATTTATTTGTTTGTCCTAGTTAATATCTGATCACTTTTGTTTCTATATATACTTTCCTTTTTTTCTTTCCTACAGTTAAAAATTTTGAGGGGGATTTGAATTTGGCTCAGCCCTCGGTCTACAATGATGGAATCACCATTTTTTCTAAAATACAAATGATTTAAAGTATCTAACATGGTAAGCCTTGTATAACCCTTTCTTTGAAACAAAGCTAAGGCATGATGTCTTGATGTTGACCAATTTTTTATCGTAGCAAAATAAATTTCAGAGAGCTCCAACTCATTCCTCTCCCCAGTTTAACTTGTCCTCTGAAGTTTGCAAGCAAAAGTGTTATTGGCACTTAAAGTTCAATCTCAAGCTGGGCTAAGGACTCCATTTTTTTGGAAGCAACTACTTTTTTTTTTTGGCCCCCAAAGGCATTTTCCTATATATTGTCCCAGACACTAGACATTGTCATGCGTTTGAGTCTAAAAGAACATAACATTTGTTGCAGAAGCATTTGCAGGCATGTTGAGGAGGAGCCTGAGGGAGAATGGCTGCACTCTGCCTGAGACTCATTGTTAAAGTTTATCCCAGGCCCAAAGTACTGTATGATTTTTGTAATGTTAAGCTATATTATTTGACCAACAAGAAGTTCCTTTCTGAAATAATTTTAATGGTTTAAACTGTCCTAATATATAGAAATGGTTTTCTAAATGCAGCCTATAAACATGGCACTGTGTGAGATGGCAGCTGACACAAGAATTCATAGAACCCAGCCCATTGTATTGGGAAATGGAAGTCCTCTGCATCATTTCCCTTACCATTTCACCCTCCTGTTTTAGTTGTCTATTTATTTACTTATTTTTGCACAGAGACGGTGTATATGAGCCACTTGTAATGTCTCTCCCGGTGAAAGGCAACTTTTTTTAAGGGCATATTGAAATAAACTTTTGGTGTACATGGAATTTGTATTTATTATCATGTACATATCATGGACAGAACCCAGAACTAAGTTCCATATTTCAGAGGCTCAAAAGCTGGTAAAAGGGGCCAGTAGATGGTGATAGATGGAGAAGTGCTGGAAAAATATCTTCCATAGCTATCAATAAAAAATAATGGAGAGGTTGAACTAAGTGATGATTGGTTAACAGATTGTTCAGCTTGGTACAGACTCATAATATCAATGGTTCTGTGCTTTGGTAAAAAAAATGTAACATTACATGCAGCACCAATGCAATAATGTATGATAGAAGTTGGAATGAAATCATCTCACTGTACTAGATCAAATAAATCTGAACATTTCTTTTAGAACTTAGTGTTACGTGAAAGAGGCATAATGCAGGATAGAGAGATATTCAATGAGTCTATCATCAATATGATATGTTGAACCAGTTGCTTTTTCTTATTTTTCACGGTGGAACATATGATGTGAAGCTGACAGGTTGGGACAGCCACCATTTGGATGATGCTATCTGGATTTATCTTTTAACCTTCATTGTGCCTTCTTTTGCTGGTTCCTCCACAGTGTTGAGACATGGTGCGAGGCTTCAGTCCGTAATATATGGGGAGCTCAATCTTAGAGACTACTGTTCCATTCTAATGACTTCTATTACTATCAAGAAATGCTTAAAGTCATCTATCTTGTCACTGCTCAGATCACTAGTTCTATGTGGAAGTCGGTGTTTGATTGAATGATACCTAAGAATTTGACTGACACCCACCTACCCTCCCCCTATAATTCTGCATCGATCCCCCACTGTGGCATATAGCTGATGAATTAAGTGATAACTGGACCAAAGCTGCTGTTGTTATTCATTTTGTTGTATTTTAGTTAAGATTTTTGGCATTATTTTGCAGGAGAGATGAAGAAGAAACGTGGTAATAATCACAGACAAAGTTATGCAGCTGATTTGTTGTTCTCTGATTCTCTCACCGACAACCCGTGCTGCATGAGGTACTGGCTGACAGTGATATGTTCATCATCAGTGATACAGCCTCAACATAGTACTCAACATGACCACAACAATTTCAGCCCTTCTATTGTTACAGTTCAAGGTTAAAACCAATAATTACCAAATCACAATCAACCTCCCAGTCCTACATGATTGAGGCTAAGATCTACAACCCTCTGCATACTTTCTTGCTAATTTGGCCCTGCCTCTGATCATCTTAGTACTCCCTTTCTTCTTTTATTGATGATCATAAATATTGCCCTGACATTCCAACTGCACCTAACCAAGTCCCATACATTTGAAATTAATGATATAATTCCAAGTCTTTGGTTGGGAGTTGGGGGATGAGGAAAGAAAGAATTCAGCATATTGTGACAACAAAGGATCCATTGGAGCATAGCGTTTCAATCTTTACATGGTCCTCATTATGATAAAACCAATGTCACATTCCATTAATAAAGAAAGGATATGAAGCAAAGTATTAACAGGCATTAAGAGAACTGAGAGTAACACTGAACCACCCCTCAACTTAGACCAAACAAATTTCTGTGCAGGCCCTAATGTTCAAAAAAATAAATCAAACTCATCCAACCATGTCAGTTATCATGAAGTAACATGTAAAAGAAAAGTTACATAACAAGTCAAATTCAACACTTGTACATGGCTGGAGATTTTGTACAACAATAAGATTTGCTGCCATTTCTTCATTAGGTTAAATCAGAGATCCTTCTCCTTTGCGGATGGAAAGTAGCTCTCAAGTTGGGATGAGAAGTAGAGACATTTTTGTTCCGCGATAAGTTGGATAATTTTAGATCAGTGCTATTCTGGCTAGCGCTGTCTGGTTTGCAGGAAAATAATGAATCCCTACACTTTGAAATGCTGGCTTCACTTGTTACTGGTTTGCTCTTTGAGCTTCGAGAATTTTCTATGATATGAGGACCTGAATTGTTTAGGCACTGGGATCCAAAGAAATCCACTGAGTTTCTGTTTCCAAATCTCATTGCTCTTTTGCTATTCTTATCCCCAGCTGCGCTTTGCCTCTGGCGACTGCAAACAGTAGAAGCCATGAAATGAGGAACTGAAATGCGGCATGTTCTGTCAATGGCTTTCTCAGCAGTCTGACTACAATATCTGTCTGATCTATTATAAGAGGAGTCGTTGGTGATCCCCTCTGATCATCAGGAAGCTGATAATCCACTGAAAAAATCTGCTTTTTCTCTTGAACCAGTTTCTCAGCTCCTTCAATTTGATTCCTTACTTTCTGGAGCTCCTCTTCAGTATCATGTATCTGCTGCTCAAGTTCAGCAATAGACTTTTGCTTTTGTTTCTTGGCATCCTAAATGAATTTAAGAATCAAAAGGTCTCAAAATTTCATAGAGACATCTTTCATGGAAGTCCAAATGGAATTTACCAAGGCATTTAGTGAAAGTAGAAGCAAGGATACCTCTGAAACATTGGCCTCTATTGCTCTCACTCTTTTTGCAAAGCTCAAAGAACATATCGTCTCCCCCACATCATCTTCAATGGGACTGATGTGCACAATCATCAAAACCTTGGAACCATCACCTGTAAAAATTAAAGAAACAAAATCTTCCATATAAACATTTTCCAAAGGTAAATTACATAACATTAAGTTAGAATAAGCTTAGGTGCATGGTTCTTTGAATTCAGTTGTTTACCCAGAGAGTCACTTAGAATCTGTGTGAGCTTGCTGTTCCTGTGAACATATAAGCAGAAATCAGATTAGGTGATAGGAATTCAAAATCATGGGTCACTAAACTCATGATACAAATTATCATCAAGCACTTGCCTGTAGGGAATGTGATTTTGCTTCCGTTTTAGAGCAGCAATAACATCACCAAGGGCTGATAGAGAGAGATTAATAGCCTTCCCTTCATCAAGTGTTTGCCCAGTAGCACCAGTTTTTAGCAAGCGCTCACATCCTCCCAGGTCCACAAGCCACAATTTGCTTACCACTTTCTTGCCATCCACCATGTCCCAAGATCGGTGTATGGTGATTCTAGTCAAGCTACACATGCAAAACTAAAAGAAATAAAATAATTACTGATCAAAATTAGCTTGAATGAAGAAATCAAAGTTCGGAAGCAGAGGGACAACCCACCAGTGTGATCTGCTTGATGCCTCATTGACATTAGTCCAGGAAGTAGCACGAGCCCGCTTCCCCTTTGCATACCATCGATTCGCTTGTTTAAGGTCAGGTATTTTCACATCTGTGAGTCCCTCTGTAAGATCCATTAAAGGATCTTCTCTAATAAACATAATGGCCAAGATCTTAGAATAAATAATTTTTTACATGAAAACATACATGAAAACATAAACCAAGAATGTGTACCTTGATCCATTGATATTCGTTCTTCGTTGACGAGAAACGAGAGGCTGCATATGTGTTAACGACAGATTGAGTTTCTCTCTCTTTCTAATTCTCTTTTTTTTCTGTTTCGATGGTCAAACAGACTATATATAGGAGAGAGAGGATCAATCTGATAATACGATCAATTTCTCTTTCCATCAAAGAGAGGTTATCAGATAACAACTTCCCAAAGATAAACCAATAGGAAATTAGCTTTATTAAACCATCATTATCACTTAAATTTAAATATCTGATAAAATCAGATATCATAATTATCATTTAGAATAAATAAATGATAAATCAATCATATATCCATGTGGGCCACATAAAAGGAAACGCTAACATTCTCCCATTTGGCCCATGTAAGATATTAAACATACTGGTTTAATAATCAATCATAATGCGCATAACAGAAGCTAAAATCCTTCATAATATTGCTCAAACATGAAATCATCATTAAGCAAAAACTAATAAGGATCATGGCGGTTGTATGCTATTGTTTTGACGTACTCCCTTCCATGTATCACATTACTAGTTCTATTCTTAACATGACCTATAATGGGAATTGCAATAAGGTCTAACAATAATGTCTTTATCAAAGACAAATCCTGTTAATATTCTTATAATTCATTTATGTATATATACCAGCATAAGTAAACATGATCCATAAGTGATTCAGAAACAATAATTAATTGAGCTCAGAGTGTCAAATACATAAGGAACTTAAAGCTTTAAATATAACATCACTAATGGTTTTCAATAATGCCCATTCTTTCGACATGTTCATGAAATGTCTTTGGCGGCAACCCTTTAGTCAGCGGATCTGCAATCATGAGATTGGTGCTAATATGTTCAATTGACACTCTTTGTTTCTGAACTTCTTCTTTAACGACAAAGTATTTCAATTCCATATGTTTAGCACCCTTTGAATACTTGTCGTTTTTAGAAAAGAAGACTGCTGCAGAGTTATCACAATAAATTTTCAGCAGCTTGGCAATACTGTCGACAACCCCAAGTCTTGAAATAAAATTTCGCAGCCATAAACCATGAATTGTGGGCTCAAAGCATGCCACAAACTCAGCTTCCATAGTAGATGCAGCAATGACAGACTGCTTCGCACTTTTCCATGAAATCGCTCCTTCAGCTAAAAGGAACAAATAGCCAAATGTGGACTTTCTAGTATCAACACATCTAGCAAAATCTGAATCTGAATATCCCTTGACCTCAAGATCATTAGATCTTCTGTAGGTAAGCATGTGATCCTTCGTTCCTTGCAAATACCTTAGTACCTTCTTTATAGCTCTCCAATGATCTATTCCTGAATTACTTTGATATTTGCCTAGCATTCCGACAACAAAACTGATGTCTGGCCTGGTACATGTTTGAGCATACATCAAGCTACCAACAATTGATGCATAAGGTATTTCTTCCATTTGTTTGTGTTCCAATTCATTCTTTGGACATTGCATAAAGCTGAAATTATCTTCCTTCTGAATTGGGACAACACTTGCAGAGCATTTGTTCATGTTGAATTTCTCAAGAACTTTATTAATATATGCCTTCTGAGATAAACCTAACATTCCTTGTGATCTATCACGAAATATTTCGATTCCAATCACATAGGATGCTTCACCCATATCTTTCATTTCAAAGTTCTTAGAGAGAAAATTCTTGGTCTCATACAATAGGCCAAGGTCATTAGTAGCTAGCAAGATATCATCAACATACAGAATCAAAAATATGATTTTTCTCCCACTGATTTCAGATATATACATCGATCAACGGTGCTTTCTTTAAATCCAAAGGATGTAATGGTATCATTGAACTTTAGATACCATTGTCGGGAAGCTTGCTTAAGTCTGTATATTGACTTCTTCAATTTACACACCATGTGTTCCTTTCCTTCAAATAAAAAACCTTCAGGTTGGTCCATATAAACCTCTTCATTCAAACTCCCATTTAGAAAGGTGGTTTTCACATCCATTTGATGCAACTCTAAATCATAATGAGCTACCAGTGCCATAATAATTCTAAATGAGTCTTTCTTAGAGACTGGAGAAAAGGTCTCTATGTAGTCAATGCTATATTTTTGAGTAAAACCTTTGGCAACAAGTCTAGCTTTACAACGTTCAAATTGCCATTTGAGTCGTGTTTGGTCTTAAAAACCCATTTACACCCAACTCTTTTACAACCTTCAGGCAATTCAACAAGATCCCAGACTGCATTGTAATCCATTGATTTTAACTCATCTTACATGGCATATAACCATTTAGATGAATTAGCACTTTGCATGGCTTGTGAAAAAGAAACTAGATCATCATTAATACCCAAATCAAAATCTGATTCTTGTAGATAAACTACATAATCATCAGAAATAGCGGTTCTTCTTTGTCGTTGAGACCTTCTTAATGCTACTTCATTGGGTTCATTTATTGCAAGTTCATTAATAATATCATCATTCTGTGGTGTTTGATCATTAATTTGTTGTTCTTGAAAGTTATTAAAAGGTTCAACAACTCTAGGAACAACAACTTGAGAAGAAGTTATAGGTGAAGAAACTTGCACCTTAACTTCTTGAATTTTCACTTTATGTGGTTACAAACTCCCACTAATTTCATTATTCTCAATGAACCTTGCATTTCCATATTCAACAATTCTTGTACTATGGTTAGGACAATAAAATTTATACCCTTTTGATCTTTCTGGATAACCAATGAAGAAACCACTGGTTGTTCTTGAGTCCAACTTCTTTTCATGTGGATTGTAAATCCTTACTTCCGCCAGGCAACCCCAAACATGTAAATGCCTCAAAATGGGTTTCCTTCCTGTTCACAATTCAAAAGGAGTCTTTGGAACTGCCTTACTAGGAACCCTATTTAGCAAATACATTGCGGTCTTTAAAGCATACATCCACAATAATGAGGGTAATGATGAATTGCTTAACATACTCCTAACCATGTTCATTAGAGTTCGATTATGCCTTTCTGCAACACCATTTTGTTCTGGTGTTCCAAGAATTGTGTATTGAGCACATATGCCATGCTTTTCAAGGAATTTAGCAAATGGACCAAGGCATTGTCCAGATTCATTATACTTTCCATAATATTCACCACCTCTATCAGACCTAATAATTTTCACTTTTCTGTCTAGTTGTCTTTCAACCTCATTGATATAAACACTTCTAGCATAACATGAAAAATCATCAATAAAGGTGATAAAATACTTTTCTCTACCAAAAGATGGAACATCAAAAGGCCCACATATATCGGTGTGTATAATTTCAAGGAGTTGTTTACTTCTTGTGGCACTTTTCTTGATTGTTTGTTTTATGTGTTTTCCTTTAATACAATCCACATAAATCCCAAGATCAGTAAAATCTAAATCGGAAAGGATTTCATTCTTTACTAATGTCTCAATTCTTTCTTTGGATATATGACCCAAATGTTTATGTCACAAGTAAGCTGATTATTCATTTACTAAACTACGTTTAGTACCAACATTATGATGCAATGTTAACAATGTCTCAGCAAAAAGACTATCAAGCCTAAATTTCTACAAACCATCAGAAAGAATACCAGAACCAATAAGATGATTGTGTTTAAACAAACTGAAACATCTATTTCCAAATTTAAAAGAATATCCAACTGAGTCAAGTTTGGATAAAGAAACTAAATTACAAGAAATAGAAGGGACATAAAGTGTTTGAAAAAGATCTAAATGATGTCCAGTGTCTAGAATCAAACGATAGGTTCCAACAGCTTCAACCGAAACTTTGACTCTATTTCCCATTGAGACAAAGTTTTTGTTGCCCAGATGTAGTAACCCAAGAGGGGGGGTGAATTGGGTTATTTAAAAAAAATAATTTAATAGCTATGCAGATATATGTGCTTTTAACCCTAATTTGATTTGCAGCGGTGAATTGGGTGCACAAAATAATAACAACAGAAAAGCAAACAACCACAAACACACAGAAGTTTAAGTGGTTCGGTGCCAAACTCAGCACCTACATCTACTCCCCAACACTTTTGGGAATTCCACTAATCGTATCACAACGATTACAACCTCTAGCCGAACCAGGCTAGCCCTCTTGTTTATACGGCACAAGGCAGCCAAAAACCCCTAGCCAAACCTAGGCTAGTCCTCTTGTTTCACGGCACAAGGAAGCCAAAAGCCCCTAGCCAAACCTAGGCTAGTCCTCTTGTTTAAATGGCACAAGGAAGCCAACAACAAACCATGGTTCACTAACCCTTTTACAAGATAATCAGAGTATGTAAAGGAGAAGCTCCTACAATGAGCAAATATTTGAAAATACTTTACAACTTTTGAAGCAATAAACTCAGCAATAAATGACCTAGGTTGAAGCAGCTGAAGTCTTGAATGCTTGAAAAGCTTCAATGATTCGGACGACCTTTCGGAGCAAGGAATGAACTTGAATGCCCAGCAACCACTCAACAAATATGCAATGAAGGCTCTTTTCTTGGATTTTTCTCTCTTTGAAATTTCTTTTTCAAAAATCGTCAAGGTGTGCTTCTAATCCCAGCTATTTATAACCATCTAACAAGAAGATATCCGTTAGATACATAAGAAATAAATGGAAATAATAACGGGAAGAAAATATAACCGTTAAACATGTTTCCCTTAAGCATTGAATGCAGATCTCCATTTGAGGAAGGATGAGCACTTTAAAAATTCAAAAATCAAAAGTTAAATATAGCTTGAAATAGCAATATAGAAAGAGAGAGAGAAGAAAGAGCTCTCATAAAAGCTTAGGCGGTGGTGGATTAAAAAAAAAAGTTGCTCCAGGTAGCTAAGGATATGAATGCCATCGTTCAAGAGTAAAGCAACAAACCCCAGCTAGCTAATCAGTTAGCTAACCAGAGAGGTCAATACAAAAAAAAATCATCCTGAGTCAGCACACCAGTTAGCTTGGCAGCTAACTAGGTGAAACCCAGTTAGCTCTTTAGCTAACTACCAGAGAAAAAGTAATGGCAGAAGGAAAAACCATGCATCCATAGTTAGCTCTCCAGCTAACTAAATTTGAATCCCTCTCGGCTGCAGGAGAAAAGTAAAACAGTTAGTTACCTGAATAGCTAACTGAAGAATGGCCAGTTAGCTCACGAGCTAACTAGAAGCAAAAGCAACAGGTTGTCTGGCCAGCTTAGTTAGCTCACCAGCTAACTGAGCAAAAATCAGTTAGCTGAGCAGTTAGCTCCAAGATGAAATAGTTAGCTAAGTAGTTAACTAAAAGGAACGTCAGCTAGCTAGAAGGAGTTGCAGTTAGCTAACAAGACATCCAGCCAGCTAGCTAAAATTGAGGGTGTTCGGCCAATGCACTGTGACGAGCAAATTAGTTAGCTGAAGGAATTCTAGATAGCTAACAAGCTAGCTCACCAGTAACTAAAAGAAAAGGACGTTCGGCCAGGCACCTGAGACAAGTTTCTTAGTTAGCTGAAAGGGCTCTAGCTAGCTAACAAACTAACTCACCAGCTAGCTAAAAAAGGAGGACGTTCGGCCATCTTACTGAGACGAGCATTTTAGTTAGCTGAAGAAACTGCAGCTAGCTAACAAGCTAGCTAAACAGCTAGCTAAAATGCAAGATCGTTCGGCTCAATCACTGTGAAAGTTTTCAGCTAGCTGAAAGTCGTGCCAGTTAGCTAAATGGAATAACAAGCTAGCTAACCAGTTAACTCCCAGGCTAATAATCATATTCAAAGTAAATTAAATGTACTTTCTTACCAGTCAATTTTGCATGAAGATACTTACTTGCAAGGTGACCGAACTTCCCTGTATCAATCTTAGAATTGCTTAATTTGTTTTGTAATCATCAAAATCAATCTGGGGTCAACATTTTCATTTGGATTTATGGTTTGGATCGTAAGGAGTCCCTGCATCGTATTAGAAACATGAGTGGTACAACCAGTATCAATCCACCAAGTATTATAAGGAACTTCTGTTAGGTTTGATTCGAAACATACAAAAGCCGTAGGCTTACCTTTCTTTTCGAACCATGCCTTACGTTTCAGGCAATCTTTCTAATAGTGTCCATGCTTTTTGTAAAAGTGACACTTATCATCCTTTTGTTCCTTCTTGTGGATTTGAGCAGATGACCCATTTATCTTTAGTGGTCGTTGCTTGCTCTTTCCTTTCTTACCTTTCTTTGATTTCTTTCCAGCTCCTTATTGACCCATGAGATTAATAAAATGATTTCCATGTTTCTTAATTCTTGCTTCCTCTTGAATGAGCATACTTTGTAGTTCATTCACATTCCACTTATCCTTCATAGTGTTATAACTCATATGAAATGACCATACTCAGGAGGCAAGGAATTGATAATGAATTGCACGAGAAAATTATCATTCACTTCCAATCCCATAGTCTTTAGTCTTGCTGCTATGTTTGTCATTTCAACAACATGCTCATGCATAGTACGAGAACCATCAAACTTAATGTTGGTTAAAGTACTCATCAATGTCCCAGCAAGTGACTTATCAGCAGAGTTAGATTGGAAACGCGCTTCCACAAACTTCAGAAATTCCTTAGCACTTTCAGTAGCAGGAATTGTGGACTTAATATTGTTTGCTACAGTCATTCGTATGAACATCAGGCTAAGTCTGTTTGATCTTTCCAAGACTTATGAAAAGACTTCTTTTCAGCACTGCTAGAGTCAGTAAGAGCAGTGGGTTTCTCATTTATGAGTGCTAAATCAAGATCCAGAACACCAAGATGAAACTAAATTTGTTCGCGCCATTCATAGAAATTAAGCCCATTAAAAGTTTGAACAAACGTAGATTGCGAATGAAGAGAAACAGGAATAGTTGCTGCAAATATAGAAAACATGCTCACATATTAATGCTTTGAGTAATATTATTCATATTCCATCAAGTAAACAATAAGTGCATATTGAAGTTCTCCTTTGGGTGATACAATAATATACAACAATAAACATAATCGATGCTTAATTTTAATTTTACATACTTGGTAATTATATACTCAAATTAGATATGTTTGCTATCTTTGGATATGCTAAACATACCTAACCAAGCATATTAATTAATCACATCATGTCCATATTATAAAATGATTAGTCAACCTTTGGGTGACCCTTAAATATTTATAATCAATGAACTTCAATATACTCATAACAATTAAACAATTATGTCATTCATTTATAAGCATCACATAATTATGAGTAATTGAATTATTTAATTAAATTTGATACATATAAACTTTCAAATTTGGCCACTTTGTTACTAACAAATTACATAATATAGACATTAAATTTAATTAAAGATAATATGTTACGTGAATACTAAAGACTTAAGTGTACCCACATATATAATTTTACTGTAATAATTTTTAAAAAAAAACATTAATCTCCCATTGGAGAAATATCCTGAACTTTCATCCTTTATTATTAAGGATTAGATTGATGAAGTGGTAATGTGTTTGTCCTTAAAATCTTTTTGGTTATAGATTCAAACCACTTTAATTCTTTATTTTATTTTATTTATTTCTTTCGTGAATCACTTTCCTTTTAACGTAGTTTATGATTTTTTTCCGTGTGTAAATAGAGCCTCACGAGGAAAAGGAAATTCCCTCACCGTACGTCCACCAATACTTCCCCTTTTTTTATTATGCCACGAAACGTTTCATGGAAGTTTGGAATTCGTGCCTCCCTCACCGTACATCCACCAACACTTCCTTCCATTTTTTTTTAAATCTTATTGGAATCCATGATGGAATCCCACGTAACTTCCGTGAGGCCCTTTTTATTCCCACGATGGAATCGTAATTTCCCACGATGGAATCGTAACTTTCATGAAGCCCTCTTTTTCCATGAAGCCCTTTTCTGTGCCTTTTTTTTATTTCTCCCACGATGTAATCCCACGTAACTTCCTCCACTGTTTTCATGAACCACATCTGCCTGGGACCGATCCCACTTCCTGGGAGGCTGCGTCCTTCATGCATGCAATCCTCATGACGGAAGAAAATGAGAAAACGGTTTGGAAAAAAAAATAGAGGGGCAACGATGATGATTTGAACCTTCGAATCGTAGAACAATCATCTTACCACTATACTATTTTAATAACCTTATTCATAATGAAAAATCATAAATTCTTTAATCAAGGCTCTGATACCATATGTAAGATCCATTAAAGGATCTTCTTTAATAAATATAATGGCCAAGATCTTAGAATAAATGATTTTTTACATGAAAACATATATGAAAATATAAACCAAGAATGCATACCTTGATCCATTGATATTCGTTCTTCGTTGATGAGGAACGAGAGGCTGCGTATGTGTTAATGACAGATTGAGTTTCTCCCTCTTTCCTAATTCTCTTCCTTATCTGTTTTGATGGTCAAACATACTATATATAGGAGACAGATGACCAATCTGATAATACGATCAATTTCTCTTTCCATCAAAGAGAGGTTACAGATAACAACTTCCAAAGATAAACCAATAGGAAATTAGCTTTATTAAACCATCATTATCACTTAAATTTAAATATGATAAAATCAGATATCATAATTATCATTTAGAATAAATAAATGATAAATCAATTATATATCCATATGAGCCACATAAAAGGAAACGCTAACACCCTCAACTTCAATAGTGCCATTGCTACCTGTCAAAATGCTAAGGCTACTGCCAGGCCATCATGCAAAAATAAGTAGTATTTCTGAGTAGTTTTGATCAGATTTTGATACAAGATAGATCAATGTAAACCACATTAGGAAAACAGAGTAAGTGCAAAATTGAAGTTTTGTTATTCATGAACAGAATTGTGGAAGTAGGTGAAGAACTGTGGAAGAAACTTCTCATCTTGGTGGATCTAGCTCTGAAAATGAAGAAGTTTTACCATTTGGGGATTGAACCAATAGCTCTAGCTGAAGGGTGCCTCTTGGCAAACAGGTCCCTGAGACTACCAATGTAGAGCTCTTCTAGCATGCTCATTGACAAACTAAAGGATGCTGATTTGTCTTGAGAAACTTGATGAAAACAGGTCCCTTTTTTTTTTTCAAGCTTTGAATAGGCTTAATCTTTAAAAAAGAAAAGCAAAATCTAGACCTAGGCTTAACTCTAGCCTAGCTCCAAACTTGGCTTGAAACCTAATTAGGAGCAACATATTTGAGTCAAGGACTAGGTCAATGGAGTTAATTTTAAATTTTTAAATATTAACATAAGAACTACAATACTTAAAGTAATTACATATCATTACTCTAGAATAAGATAAAGATCTTAAATTGGTTAATTTACAAGAAAAAGAAAATTTGCACATAATTAGTGAGAAATGCATTATAATTTTAGAAAACCTATTACATTTTTAAGGTTTGGGGACTAGTTTCGAGTTGGGTTTGGGCCTGATTAAGGCTCTCACATTAGGCCATTTTTTAGCTCAAGCTTTGAGTTGAGTTTAGGTTACACCAAGATCTTAAGGACCCAAGCATGATGTGAAATTTTTTAGATCCCAACTTGAAACCCAAGCTAACCTGAATTAATTTGCATCTAGCCCATGGCCCAATTTAAAATCAGGTTGGCCTGAGGTCCAACCTTCTTCTAGGATGATGCTGAAGCATCCCATGTGGGAAATAATATATGATAGGCTCTGTTATACAACGTGGAGTTCTGCACTGGAAACAAAAGTATTGAAGAGGTGGAGACATCTACAACAGTGACAAGAGATGTCTCACAATCATTAATTATAAAACCAGCTGTACTAAAGCTTTTGTTTTTTTATATTACCATGGAAGTTCATTTGGTGAAAATCGAAATGATAGGAGCTCCTCTCCCATTGGAGCTATAAATGGATCGAGTCATACTTGACTTTGATCTGATCTAGCTTTATACTTAGATTATAATTTTAGATCTAAATCCAATTATTTATTGATTGGGTTGTGATATGGCTGACCGTCTCCTCTGGATGGTATTATCTTTTGCATAATTTTTGGAGATAATGATGTGACAGCAAAACCCAAAAAAGAAACTTTGGCTCTGGCCTCCAGCGACGGCATTTGGCTCCGGCCTCCAGCGACGGCCTTTGGCTCCAGCGATGGCCTCCAGCGATGGCCTCCAGCTCCGGCCTTTGCCTCCGGCTTTTAGCGACGGCCTCCAGCGAAGGCCTTTGGCTCCGGCCTCCAGCGACGGCCTCCAGCGAAGGCCTTTGGCTCTGGTCCTAACTTGGTGCCTTTCTCGCATGCACAATGACCCCCTCAGGCAACAGATCCTGAGATTCGAGGTCTATTGCCGTGTACCTCGCTCACTGAAATCACGGGCAAGTGCTACCACAATCGGCAGTTACCTCTACAAGCGGCCCTCATCCAGCAACGGCTTAACCACTCGCCATTCAAAGAAACTTATCTCAACAAGGAAGATTCGATGGTTCCAACAGAACGAGGTAAACGAGACCCCCTAGACAGGTATAAGAGGAGGACCCGAGCTCAATGCAAGGGGATCTCTTTCTCTCTCCCGATCTATCGCTATCTATCTCTCAACTCTTATCTGACTACGACAGAACTGAGTGACAAGTTTACTAACTTGAGCATCGGAGGGTCCTTGCAGGGCTCCGAAGAAGGGAGACGACCCCTCCATCCCACTTGGAAGCCCACGACAAATCTCGGCCTGCCCATCGCTAATCACGGTTGATTTGTCCGCATCAAATTGGCGTGCCAGGAAGGGGCATTCGCACGGGTGGAAGGCGAAGGTTCTCCCTGTGACCCACCAATTCTGCGAGGGAGACGATGGTGACCACACGAGCACAAGAGGCTTCCTCCAGTCAAGCCACGGAGCGTATTCCACGGGCTGAGCAATCGGAGGCCAACCTCCGTGTTTCGCCCCCTGCACAGATAAGCCAGCTTGACCGGCTTGAGGTTCTGGCTCACCAGGTCCAGGACCTGATGACAATGGTATGGGGACTACAAAAACATTGTTTGGTTGCTGCACCTCAACCCCCTGCGCCCGATGAAGGGGTGCGGGGGACAGTCTTGTCTCACCAAGGCGGGACCCCACCTAAGGTCTCCCGCCGCTCACCCCTTGAACCTCATTGCCGAGAGGCCTCGAAGCGATGACAGTCCCTCTCTCGCCACTCCGGTCGTTCCCACCATCGGCCGGAGGAGAGAGAGTCCAGACGGGTGCGTTCCTCATGTCGACAATCTTCTTCGGCTTCTTCTTCCGATTCATCTCAAGACGGCACCCTCAGGAAGACTACCCGTCGGGCCGAGCAAAGGCTCGACGAGTATCGTCGACGGTTGGAGGAGCTTAGCCGCCGGATCGCTAACCCCCATGGGACGGACTATGAGCATCGTCCCCTACTTTCCTGGCGCATCATGGAGGAACCGGTCCCGCCCCGCTTTCATCTCCCCCAACTGGACCCGTACGATGGCACGACGGACCCACTGGACCACCTAGAGAGCTACAAGGTCCTCATGCAGGTCCAGGGAGCGATGGACTTCCTTTTATGTGTCGCCTTTCTGGCCACCCTTCGCAAGGCGGCACGTGTGTGGTACTCCTGCCTACCTCCATGTAGCATCAATTCATTTTGGCAACTCGAGCGATCTTTCCTGGCCCACTTTGATGTTTGCCGAAAGATCCCACGAGTGGATGATAGCCTATTTGCTGTCCAGCAGAGGAGTGGTGAGACCTTGAAGGACTTTGTCGCTCGGTTTAAGGAAGCAGCATTGGAGGTATACAATCTGGAAGACTCCGTAGCCACTTTGGCATTAAAACGAGGACTTCGTCCATCCAGGTTTGCCTATTCCCTGGACAAGAAGCCTCCGAGTTCTTATGCCGAGCTTCTGAGTCGAGCACATAAATACATCCACGCCGATGAGGCGGATTCTTCCAGGAGGGAAGCTGACAAGAACACCAGTAAGAAACCACCGCCTACTGATCATGCCGGAGTAGGATCCCAGAAGTCTGAGCCTCCTCACCGCTCAGATCGCCGACCACATACGCTTATTTCTAAGGAGCAATTCACTCCCCTCATGGCTCCTATATCTCACATCCTACTAGAGATCGAGGAGGAACCTTATTTCAAGCGTCCAGCTCCCTTAAAATTTTAGACCCCCCACAACAAGGAGTTTTACTGCCGGTACCACCGAGACTATGGTCACGACACCGAGGACTGTCGCCATCTGAAGAAGGCCATTGAGGAGCTGGTTTAGCAGGGTCACCTAGGCAAATTCGTTCGAAGGGGAAACCTTCCCACTTCGGGTCCATCGGTGCCTCCGATACTTTCGACCGGCGTGAAGAATGCTCCAACGGAGAAGACCATAGCTATGATTTCCTGGGGGGCCAGGTGGCGGTTCAAAGAGGCAACGAGAGGGAATAGATTCTATAATTCCTTTCTTTGGAAAGGATTTAGATGGGGTAGTTAATAAGCATGACGATAGCGTCGTTGTGTCCATGACTATAGCCAAACATCCTGTAAAAAGAATTTTAGTTGATAGTGGGAGTTCGGTGGATGTTTTGATCTATGAAGCTTTTGTTCGGATGAATCTGTTGAAGTCTTCCCTTCGACCCATCGCCACGCCTCTAATGGGCTTCACTGGAGACTCGGTGAGCGTTGAGGGGAGATCACCCTCCCAGTCACGGTTGGAACCCCTCCATATCAAAGCACCGTGGTTATAAATTTCTTAGTGGTCCGGGTCCCGTTGGCTTATAACGCTATATTGGGGAGACCAGGACTAAATTTGCTAGATGTCGTGATATCCACTAAGAGATTATTGGTAAGGTTCCCCACCGATGAAGGAGTCAAAGAGATGAAAGGGGAGCAAAGCCCGCCATCGCTTTGCTATCATTTGTCTCCCAGCCCACTGGAAGCGGCGTCGGCAATGGCCTCTGAGCCACTCGATCCCCGGGAGCTGGGAAGGAGGGGAGAGCCAGCCGAACACCTCCTAACCCTCCCCTTGGGGGATGACCCAGCAAGGACTGTCCAGGTAGGGGCGTTGCTTCCACAAGAGGCACGTGATCGACTTCTTACTTTCCTGTGTGCCAACACCGACATCTTTGTATGGTCGTCCTCAGACATGTCGGCGTCCCCGAGGAGGTGATCACCCATCGGCTCAACTCAGGCCAGAGTGTCGGTCGGTCCGATAGAAAAAAAGAAACTTTGCTCCAGATAGACAGAAAGCTATCAATGAGGAGGTTGCAAGTTAACGGCTCAGGCCATATTCGGGAGGTTCATTACCCCGAATGGTTGGCCAATGTGGTGCTGGTCCGTAAGACCAACGGGAGCTGGAGAATGTGCATGGATTTTACAGATCTCAACAAAGCATGCCCTAAGGACAGCTTTCCCCTGCCCCGGATCGATCAACTAGTGGATGCTACATCCGGGCATGAGGTCCTTAGCTTCATGGATGCTTTCTCTGGATACAACCAGATCAGGATGAATCCGGCGGATAAAGAAGCTACCTCCTTCATAACTGAGAAGGGGTTGTACTGCTATAGGGTAATGCCTTTTGGGCTAAAGAACGCGGGAGCCACCTACCAAAGGCTGATGAACAAAGTCTTCGAAGGCCAGATAGGACGTAACATAGAAGTGTACGTGGATGACATGTTGACAAAGAGCGTCCACGCCACCGACCATATCACGGACTTAACGAAGACTTTNGGGGCCAGTTCGCATGGAGGAGACGAAAGTTCTCCCTGTGACCCCACCAATTTTGCGAGGGAAACGATGGTGACTACCGAGCATAGGAGGCTTCCTCTAGTCAAGCCGTGGAGCGCATTCCATGGGCTGAGCACTTAAGGGTGGCCGCCTTAAGTCACTTCCTGTCCAAGTCCGCTGAAAGGTGCCTACCTTTCTTCAAGGCGCTTCGCAGAGTCAATGAATTTGAATGGACGAAAGAATGCCAGGAGGCGTTCGAAGGGTTAAAGGAATTCTTATCTCCCCCGCCGCTGCTAGCCAAGCCAACGGGTGGAGAAGAACACCTTCTATACCTCGCAGCCTCTCTTGAGGCCATTAGTTCTGTGCTGGTCCGCGTGGACACCAATGGCATGCAAAGGCCAGTATACTACACAAGCAAGATGCTTCACGATGCAGAGACCAGATACTCAAATATGGAAAAGATTATCTTCGTATTGATCGTGTATGCCCAGCGTCTACGGTCATACTTCCAAGCCCACCCGATCGCGGTAATCATAGACCAACCTCTGAAGACAGTTCTTGCTCGCCCGGATACTTCCGGCCGGCTGGCAAGGTGGGCCCTTAAGTTGGGGGAGTTCGATCTATCTTTTCGCCCCCGGTCGGCCATGAAGTCTCAAGTCTTGGCGAATTTTTTGGTCGAATGCACTTGGGGAGAGGAGCAACCTAAAGAACCTCCTACAGACACTCAGCCCCTTGGAACCAGTGATGATGAATGGGTCCTCCATGTAGACGGGGCATCGAATTCTCAAGGGAGTGGAGCAGGCCTCATTTTGGCCAACTCGGATGGAGTTGTAACCAAGTGTGAACTTCGCTTCCTCTTTAGCCACTAATAATCAGGCAGAATATGAGGCTTTGTTGTCCGGGATGAGATTGGCTCAAGAACTTGGGGTGAAACGCCTTAGGGCATTCACCGACTCCCAATTGGTCGCTGGCCAAATCGCAAGGGATATGAAGCAAGGGATCCCATCATGTCACGCTACTTAAGTATGGTGCAATTGCTAGCTACTCCCTTGGCTCACTTTAGCGTCACCTACATCCCCCGACAGGAGAATGCTAGAGCCGACGCCTTATCCCACCTTGCCACCTCCGCTGATGGGATGTTGGGAAGAGCTTATGTGGAGCACTTAGAAGCCCCGAGTATTGATGTATCAAGATAAACTCTACCAGTGGAGCAGGAGCCCTCTTGGATGGATGCCTACGTCCGGTATGTTACCGAGTGTACCCTCCCAGAGGACCCTGCCGAAGCCAGGAAACTTAAAAGACAGGCCCCAAAGTTTTTCATAATGAAGGGAAAGCTCTACCGGAGGTCATTCTCGTATCTAGTCCTCAGGTGTGTCGGTCCCACCGAAGCCAGTTATATTCTGCGGGAGATACATGAAGGTATATGTGGAAGCCATCTGGGGGGCAGGGCTCTTGCATACAAAGCCTACGGCAGGGGTATTACTGGCTGACAATGAAGGAGGATGCATCCAAACTTGTCAAGAGGTACGACAGCTGCCAGCGCCATGCCAACATTCAACATCAACCGGCATCCCAGCTGACCCCCCTGGCTACACCCTGGCCCTTCGCACAGTGGGGCATGGACATCCTGGGACCGTTCCCTCCAGCCTCCGGACAACGCAAGTTCCTCGTGGTGTCCGTTGACCATTTCACCAAGTGGATCGAGGCAGAGGCTCTCGCTAAAATCACGAAGGTAAAAATAAGGACTTTCTTCTGGAAGTCTGTGGTGTACCGGTTCGGGCTACCGCACACCCTCGTTACTGACAACGGCCGATAGTTTGACAACACGGCCTTCCGGGAATTCTGCGATGGCCTAGGCATCCATCATCGATTCACCTCCGTGGGGCACCCCCAAACCAACGGTGCAGCTGAGGTGACCAATCGCATCATCCTCCAAGGACTCAGGGCTCGGCTAGATAGCTGCAAAGGGCGCTGGGTGGAGGAACTCCCCAGTGTACTGTGGGCCTACCACACGACGCCGCGAGCCCCTACTGGGAAACTCCTTTCAGCTTGGTCTTTGGGACCGAAGCGGTCATTCCAGTGGAGATAGGAGTTCCCAGTCCTCGGATGGAATTATACCACAAAGAAAGCAACTCAAACCAGCTGCGAGCCAATCTAGATTTGGTGGAAGAATTGCGAGACCAAGCACAGCTTCGCATGGCAGCATTCCGTCAGCGAGCGGCCAAGTACTACAATGCTCGGGTGCGATCCAAGATGTTCCGCTCTGGAGATCTCGTTCTGCGAAGAGCTGAAGTATCAAAGCCAACAGAGGGGGGCAAGCTGGCACCAAAATGGGAAGGACCATATCGTGTCAAGGAGGTACTTCACCACGGGGCGTACAAAGTTGAAGAGTTAGACGGGAAACCGCTTCCTCGCACCTGGAACGCCGATAATTTACGCCGATATTACCAGTAGGGTGCTATCGTCATTAATTTGAATCTATTTGATAGATGAATGTTCGAAATGTTCACTTATTTTGAATGAGTATGTTCAGCAATTAAAGACCGATTCTGCACCGGCAATTAAAGACTGGCTCCGTATCGGCACAAAAGATCGGCTCCGTGTCGGCAACAAAGACCGGTTCTGCACCGGCAATTAAAGACCGGCTCCGCGTTGGCACAAAAGACCGGCTCCGCGTCGGCACAAAAGACCGGTTCCGCATCGGCAATTAAAGACCGGCTCGGCGTCGGCACAAAATATGGCTCCGCGTCAGCACAAAAGATTGGTTCCGCACCGGCAATTAAAGACCGGCTCCGCGTCGGCACAAAAGACCGGCTCTCCGTCAGCAAAAAAGATCGGCTCCGCGTCGGCAACAAAGACCGGCTCTGTGTCGGTAAACAAAGACCGGCTCCGCGTCGGCAAACAAATGACCGGCTCCGCGTCGGCACAAAAGACCAGTTCCGTACCGGCAATTAAAGACCAGCTCCACGTCGGCACAAAAGACCGACTCCGCATCGGCACAAAAGACCGGTTCTGCACCAGCAATTAAAGACCGGCTCCACGTCGGTACAAAAGACCGGCTCCGCGTCGGCACAAAAGACCAGCTCCGCGTCGGCAACAAAGACCAGCTCCGCATCGGCAAACAAAGACCGGCTCCGCATCGGCAAACAAATGACCGGCTCCGCGTTGGCATAAAAGACCGGTTCCGCACCGGCAATTAGAGACCGGCTCCGCGTCGGCACAAAAGACTGATTCTGCATCGGCAATTAGAGTCTGGCTCCGTGTCGGCATAAAAGATCGGTTCCGCACCGGCAATTAAAGACCGACTCTGCGTCGGCACTAAAAACTGGCCCTACCCGGCAACAAAGACTGGCTCCTCGTCGGCAACAAATACCGGCTCCCCGCGTTGGCACTAAAAACTGGCTTCTTGCATCGGTAATTCATGACAATGTTTTGGTGAACGATAACATTTCGCCCAACCTATCTGACGAGGCACCATTGGTTGGTGATTCATGACAGCTTACACAACTAAAGATGATTATAACCAAGGGCACACAATTATGGTTAAAACCTTCATTGATGGCTAAAAGGTTACAAAATTGCCGACCTGAGTCAGACTTCGAGCAAGACAAAAAAAAAAAAAAAAAACTAAACTACTAAGGGTTATTTGGGGCCGAGTCATCGTCTTCAAAGACGTCATCTGGCTTCAGCCCTTCAATGTCCTCCAGGTCATAGAGTTCTTTGATTTTGTCCTTGCAATCTTGGAAGCCAGCATTATAAGCAAACGCCGTCGATTCGGCTAGCTCCTTATCAAAGGCTTGAGACTTTCTGAAAGCCTCTACTGCCTCTACAGCTCTTTTCTCTGCCTCAGAGGCTTTCTGCTCGGCTTCGATGGCCTCCCTCTTGGCCTCAGTCACCGCCGCCTCCAAATCGACAATCTTGGCATCGGACTGACGGGTGGCCTCTTTGGCTGCGTCTATTTCAATGGAGGCAAAATCCAATCGAGTCTTCAAGATGCACATTTCTGATTCCACAACCTTCAGCCTCTCCTCGGCCATCCTCTGCTTTTCCTCGGCCGCCTGAGCGTTATCCAGCTCATTGGCTGCATGACGCTGGGCAACTTCCAGCGCGTACTCGGCCTTCTCGGCTCTCAGCCGGATGGTATCGACTTCGCCCTTTAGGGTGGCCCGGGTATCCTCCAAAGCCATTTCTGCCTTTTCTGCCCTGGCTTGGAGTGATAACATCTCCTCCCGCGCTTGGTCGATAGCAGTATCACTCAGGGTCCAAAGATTCCTCATGGCGATCAGAGAGTTCAATGCCTAAAGGGAATGTCGATAGTAAAAAGCAAAATAAAACAAACGAAACAAAGAGAAAAACGATAATGGAGCAGAGGCTCACCCAGAGATGTGCCACAGATGCCACGCAGAAGAAGGTGGCTCTCCCTTGATGCCGGAGAAACTCTTGCACCTCCACCACAGATGCTTCATCTAAGGCCCGCTCGGCCCAACCGCTGTGGTTAGCCAACAGTGATTGGAAGGAAGGGTCGACGCCCCTCCTTTCCCTTGGCATGGGGTCCACGGAGGCGGATTCCGCCTCTGACTCTGCTACATCTGGCCCCTTGACTGGTGAAGGCGCTTCGGTTATTGTCCCTACGGGGGGCAGGATAGCTGTGGGAGTCGGCCCTATTGCTGCAGGAACTTGCTCCGTCTCCACAGCTTCGGCCAGGGGTGACGGTGCTCTTGCGACCTACTCAGGAGGATCGAGCAGGATGACAGGAGGAGCTGGAACTGAAGATCTCCCTTCTATTTGGCTCCGCCCTACTCTTTCGCCGGCCTCGACCCTTACCGTATCTATCTTGGCGGGCTCGTCGGCTTGGGCTCTGGCCGCCTCGCACATGTGCCGTTTAGCATCAGCCTCCCCAGCGTCGGCCCTTCTAAGGTCGCCCTTCTTCAAAATCTTGGTGCACAGGGGCTTCACAACTCCAGCCCCTTCAGCGTCGGCCCTTCCCGCGTCGGCCCTCCCCGCTTCGGTCCTCTTTGGGATTTTGGCAACGGCCCTTCTCTCGGCATGGGTCTCATTCCCGTAGTCTTCCTTTTCCTAGTAGCCGCCTGCCTGAGCTTGCGAAGCGAGGGCGCCATCCCTATAAAGGTAGAAGATGAATTTAAAAAAAAAAAAAAAGAGAAAAGGGGGAAAAAGAAAAAGAAGGCGAGTAATCAAATGCTCACCACTCGAAGGAATTAAACCGCGAGACGAAAGTTTTCCTCGGCTAAAAGCTTATTGCACCGAGGGATATCGGCAGTCAGAAGCTGCCCGAATGCCATCCGATCTCTTGGAAGGATGAGGAATCCCTATTGGAATCAATGTTGGGTATCCCCAGCTTCCGCGCACCCCGCCGATATCAGCAAAAAAGAATTTGTCCTTCCATCCTTTGACGGAGGTGGGAAGGCACAACTTGAGGATCCTATTGGACCTAGGGGTGAAGGACCACCAACCTGATTGCTTGCGGAGGGTATAAAACTGCGGAATAAGGAGATGCTGGCCTCTATGCCTTGCAGGTGACAGAGAACCAGAAAGCCGACAATGGTTCGGATCGAGTTAGGAACTAACTAGAAGGTGTTAGAGAGTATCGGTCCAGAAATTGAGGATGAAAGGATGGATAGGTAACCGAAGTCCGGCCTTAAAGAAGGCTCCATACAAGGCAACTCTTCCGGAACGGGAAGAGGTTACCCTGTCATTGGGAGCGGGGTAGAACAAACGAAGGTCCGACGGAAAGCTATATTTGGCTTTCAGATTTACTACGTCTTGAGCAGACATAGTGGAAGCAGTCCCTTCGGGGGACTCCTTGATGACACTAGAAGGACCAGCAGCCATCGGATGGCCCCGGGCAGAAATCCGCCCGCCGGTCGGATGACTCCCGGTTAAGGGGTGACTGACCGGCCGCTGTTCCGGCAAGGAGCGATTAGAGGAGGGGGTAGACCACTGGCTTGGTAAGGAAGCGAAGTTTGAGAAGGGTTGGGGGAACACCCCTAGGAATCAGAAATGGAACAAGAAGGCGATGAAGCCATGGAGACTAACCTGGAAAACTTGAGCTAGAATCGAAGGACCACGAGGAGAGAACAAACACGGGAGATGAACGGACGCTTGCGGACTCGAGAGGGAGCAGTAACGTAAGAAAAGGGAGGATGTGAGGATAAGGACGATTTTTCCCCTTATAACTCCATTTCAAATCACCCATGATCGTCCGTTCTGACTACGCGTCCACCTTTAAATGGAAGGCGCTTTGGCGGCCTACCAGCGCGAAAAACACGAAAAGCTCCACCAATAAAAAGGGGGCATTGGCCTTATCACAATGATGACGCTCGCCTTTTGTGACTCATTGCTCGAGGGAAATCCTCTCCAATCCCAACAACACGGACAAGAAAATGATGGCGCGAAAATCGGCCGCCCAGAGGATATTAACACCCCTTTCGGGTGATTGAGCGCTCACCCATCTCAGGGCGGGGGGCATCTGATACGGCTGGCCGTTTCCTCTGGGCAGTATTATCTTTGCATGATTTTTCAAAAATAATGATGTGACAGCAAAACCCAGAGGTAGAACTCCAGCGCTGGCCTCTAGCTCCAGCCTCCAGCGCTGGCCTCCAGCTCCGGCCTCCAGCGTCGGCCTCCAGCGCTGGACTTTGGCTCCGGCCTCCAGCGCCGGCCTCCAGTGTTGGCCTCCAGCGCTGGACTTTGCTCCGACCTCCAGCGTCGGCCTCCAGTGCTGGACTTTGGCTCCAGCCTCCAGCGCAGGCCTCCAGCATCGGCCTCCAGCGTCGGCATCCCAGCTGACCTCCAGCGTTGGCCTCCAGCGTCGGCATCCAGTGCTGGCCTTTGGCTCCGGCCTCTAGCGTCGGCCTCCAGTGCTTTTTCGTATGCACAATGACCAGTCTCATATAATAGATCCCGTGATTCAAGGTCTATTGCCGTATACCTCGCTCACTGAAATCACGGGCAAGTGTTAGCTCGTTCAAGCAGTTACCGCTACAAGCGGCCCTCATCCAGCAACTGCTTAACCACTTGCCGTTCGAAGAAACTTATCCCAATGAGGAAGATTCGACGGTTCCAACGGAACGAGGTAAATGGGACCCAGACAGGTATAAAAAGAGGACCCGAGCTCAATGCGGGGGAGGCTCTCTCTCTCTCTCTCTTTCAAGTTCTACTGATATAACATTCCTGTTCTACAACCCACTGACTTGGGCATCGGAGGGTCCCCACCGGAACCACCGGTCCGGGACATTTTGCAGGCTCTAGAAGGAAGACGGCGACCTTTCTGCATCCTCGAAGGCCTGCGGAGATCTCAGCTCACCCGACGTTCATCGCAAGTGATTTGGCAGCAACAGATTGGCGCGCCAGGTAGGAGGGCCAGTTCGCATGGGAGGAAGACGAAAGTTCTCCCTGTGACCCCACCAATTTTGCGAGGGAAACGATGGTGACTACACGAGCACAGGAGGCTCCTCCAGTCAAGCCGTGGAGCGCATTCCATGGGCTGAGCACTCAGAGCCCAATCTCCATGTTCTGCCCCCTGCACAGATAAGCCGACCTGACTGGTTCGAGGTTCTGGCCCACCAGGTCCAGGATCTGATGACAATGGTCCGGGGGCTGCAAGAGCATTGTTTGGCTGCTGCACCTCAACCCCCTACGCTCGACGAAAGGATGCGGGGGACAGTCCAGTCTCACCAAGGCTGGACTCCACCTGAGGTCTCCCACCGCTCACCCCCCGAACCTCATCACCGAGGGACCTCGAAGTGACGGCGGTCCCCCTCTCGCCACTCCGGTCGTTACCACCACCGGCCGAAGGAGAGAGTCCAGACGGGCGCATTCTTTGCGTCGGCGATCTTCTTCAGCTTCTTCTTCCGATTCATCCCGAGATGGCACCCTCAGAAAAACTACTCGTTGGGCCGAGCAAAGGCTTGATGAGTATCATCGACGATTGGAGGAGCTTAGCTGCCGGATTGCTGATCCTCACGGGACGGATTATGAGCATTGCCCCCCACTTTCCTGGCATATCATGAAGGAACCAGTCCCGCCCCGATTCCGTCTCTCCCAACTGGATCCATACGATGGCACGACGGACCCCCTGGACCACCTGGAAAGCTACAAGGTCCTCATGCAGGTCCAGGGAGCGATGAACTCCCTTTTATGCGTTTTTTGGCCACCCTCCGCAAGGCGGCACATGCATGGTACTCCCGCCTGCCTCCATGCAGCATCAATTCATTTCGGCAACTCGAGCGATCTTTCCTGGCCCACTTTGATGCCTGTCGAAAGATCCCACGAGTGGCTGATAGCCTCTTTGCTGTCCAGCAGAGGAGAGGCGAGACCTTGAAGGATTTTGTCGCTCGATTTAAGGAAGCGGCGTTGGAGGTGTACAACCTGGAAGACTCCGTAGCCACTTTGGCCCTAAAACGAGGACTTCGCCCACCAGGTTTGCTTATTCTCTGGATAAGAAGCCTCTGAGTTCTTATGCTGAGCTTCTGAGCCGAGCACAGAAGTACATCCGCACCGACGAGGCAGATTCTTCTAGGAGAGAAGTTAACAAGAACACCAGTAAGAAACCACCGCCTACTGATCACGCCGATGCACGACCTCGGAAGCCTGAGCCTCCACACCGCTCAGATCGCCGACCACAGACGCTTGTTCCTAAGGATCAATTCACCCCCCATCATGGCTCCCATATCTCACATCCTGCTGGAGATCGAGGAGGAACCTTATTTCAAGCGTCCGGCTCCCTTGAAGTCTGGGGCCCCCCCAACAAGGAGTTTTACTGCCGGTACCACCGAGACTATGGTCACGACACCGAGGATTGCCGCCATCTAAAAAAGGCCATTGAGGAGCTGGTTCAGTAGGGTCACCTGGGCAAATTTGTTCAAAGGGAAACCTTCCCACTTCGCCCACCGGTGCCTCCGAGTCATCTGACTGGCATGGACAATGCTCCAACTGAAAAGACCATAGCTATGATTTCCTGGGGGGCGGCGGTTCAAAGAGGCAGCGAGAGGGAATAGATTCTGTAATTCTTTCTTTGGAAAGGACTTAGATGGGGTAGTTAATAAGCATGACGACAGCGTCGTTGTGTCCATAACTATAGCCAAACATCCTGTAAAAAGAATTTTAATTGATAGTGGGAGTTCGGTGGATGTTTTGAGCTACGAGGCTTTTGTTCGGATGAATCTGTCGAAGTCTTTACTCCGACCCATTGCCGCGCCTCTAATGGGCTTCACTGGGGATTCGGTGAGCATCGAGGGGGAAATTACCCTCCCAGTCACGGCTGGAACCCCTCCATGTCAGAGCACTGTGGTTATAAATTTCTTGGTGGTCCGGGTCCCGCTGGCTTATAATGCTATCTTGGGGAGACCAGGGTTGAATCTGCTAGATGTCGTAATCTCCACTAAGAGATTATTGGTAAGGTTCCCCACCGACGAAGGAGTCGGAGAAATGAAAGGGGAGCAAAGCCCGCTACCGCCCTGCTCTCATTTGTCTCCCAGCCCGTTGGAAGCGGCGTCGGCAGTAGCCTCTGAGCCGCTCGATCCCTGGGAGCTGGGAAGGAGGGGAGAGCCAGCCGAGCACCTTCTAACCCTCCCCTTGGGTGATGACCCGCAAGGACTGTTCAGGGTGGGGCATTGCTTCCAGAGGAGGCACGTGATCAACTTCTTACTTTCCTGCGTGCCAACACCGACGTCTTCGCATGGTCATCCTCAGACATGCCGGGCATCCCCGAAGAAGTGATCACCCATCGGTTTAACCTCAGGCCAGAGTGTCGGCCGGTCCGACAGAAAAAAAAAAACTTCGCTCCAGATAGACAGAAAGCTATCGACAAGGAAGTTCGCAAGTTAACGGCTGCGGGCCATATTCGGGAGGTCCATTACCCCGAATGGTTGGCCAACGTGGTGTTGGTCCGTAAGACCAACGGGAGCTGGAGAATGTGCGTAGATTTCACCGACCTCAACAAGGCATGCCCTAAGGACAGCTTTCCCCTGCCCCGGATCGATCAACTGGTGGACGCTACATCCGGCCATGAGGTCCTTAGCTTCATGGATGCTTTCTCTGGATACAACCAGATCCGGATGAATCCGGCGGATGAAGAAGCTACCTCCTTCATAACTGAGAAGGGGTTATACTGCTACAGGGTAATGCCTTTCGGGCTAAAAATGCGGGAGCCACCTACCAGAGGCTGATGAACAAGGTCTTCGAAGGCCAGATAGGACGCAACATGGAAGTGTACGTGGATGACATGTTGACAAAAAGTGTTCGCGCCACTGACCATATCGCGGACCTAACGGAGACTTTTGACAACCTTCGTCGTACCAGATGAAGCTGAACCACGTAAGTGTGCATTCGGGGTGACAGCCGGAAAGTTCTTGGGTTTCATGGTAACCCGGAGGGGGATCGAAGCAAACCCGGACAAAGTCCAAGCCATCTTGGACATGAGGCCTCCCGCCAACAAGAAGGAAATACAGCGCCTGACAGGAAGGGTGGCCACCTTAAGTCGCTTCCTGTCCAAGTCGCTGAAAGGTGCCTACCTTTCTTCAAGGCGCTTCGCAGAGTCAATGAATTTGAATGGACGAAAGAATGCCAGGAGGCGTTCGAAGGGTTAAAGGAATCTTATCTACCCCGCCGCTGCTAGCCAAGCCAATGGGTGGAGAAGAACTCCTTCTATACCTCGCAGCCTCTCCTGAAGCCGTTAGTTCTGTGCTGGTCCGCATGGACACCAATGGCATAAAGGCCAGTATACTACACAAGCAAGGTGCTCACGATGCAGAGACCAGATACTCAAATATGGAAAAAATTATCTTCGCATTGATCGTGTCTGCCCAGCGTCTGCGGCCATACTTCCAAGCCCACCCGATCGCGGTGATCACAGACCAACCTCTGAAGACAGTTCTTGCTCGCCCGATACTTCCGGCCGGCTGGCAAGGTGGGCCCTTAAGTTGGGGGAGTTCGATCTGTCTTTTCCCCCCGGTCGGCCATGAAGTCTCAAGTCTTGGCGGATTTTTTGGTCGAATGCACTTGGGGAGAGGAGCAACCTAAAGAACCTCCTACAGACACTCAGCCCCTTGGAACCAGTGATGATGAATGGGTCCTCCATGTAGATGGGGCATCGAATTCTCAAGGGAGCGGAGCAGGCCTCATTTTGGCCAACTCGGATGGAGTTGTAACCAAGTGTGCACTTCGCTTCCTCTTTCCAGCCACTAATAATCAGGCAGAATATGAAGCTTTGTTGTCCGGGATGAGATTGGCTCAAGAACTTGGGGTGAAACGCCTTAGGGCGTTCACCGACTCCCAATTGGTCGCTGGCCAAATCGCAAGGGATTATGAAGCAAGGGATCCCATCATGTCCCGCTATTTAAGTATGGTGCAATCGCTAGCTACTCCCTTGGCTCACTTTAGTGTCACCTACATCCCTCGACAGGAGAATGCTAGAGCCGACGCCTTATCCCACCTTGCCACCTCAGCTGATGGGATGTTGGGAAGAGCTTATGTGGAGCACTTAGAAGCCCCGAGTATTGACGTATCAAGAGAAACTCTACCAGTGGAGCAGGAGCCCTCCTGGATGGATGCCTACGTCCGGTATGTTACCGAGGGTACCCTCCCAGAAGACCCTGCCGAAGCCAGAAACTTAAAAGATGGGCCCAAAGTTTTTCATAATGGAGGGAAAGCTCTACCGGAGGTCGTTCTCGTATCCAGTCCTCAGGTGTGTCGGTCCCACCGAAGCCAGTTATATTCTGCGGGAGATACATGAAGGTATATGTGGAAGCCATCTGGGGGGCAGGGCTCTTGCATACAAAGCCCTACGGCAGGGGTATTACTGGCTGACAATGAAGGAGGATACATCCGAACTTGTCAAGAGGTGCGACAGCTGCCAGCGCCATGCCAACATTCAACATCAACCGGCATCCCAGCTGACCCCCCTGGCTACACCTGGCCCTTCGCACAGTGGGGCATGGACATCCTGGGACCGTTCCCTCCAGCCTCCGGACAACGCAAGTTCCTCGTGGTGGCCATTGACCATTTCACCAAGTGGATCGAGGCGGAGGCTCTCGCTAAAATCATGGAGGTAAAATAAGGACTTTCTTCTGGAAGTCTGTGGTGTGCCGGTTCGGGCTACCGCACACCCTCGTTACTGACAACGGCCGACAGTTTGACAACACGGCCTTCTGGGAATTCTGCGATGGCCTAGGCATCCATCATCGATTCACCTCCGTGGGGCACCCCCAAACCAACGGTGCAGCTGAGGTGACCAATCGCATCATCCTCCAAGGACTCAGGGCTCGGCTAGATAGCTGCAAAGGGCGCTGGGTGGAGGAACTCCCCAGTGTACTGTGGGCCTACCACACGACGCCGCGAGCCCCTACTAGGGAAACTCCTTTCAGCCTGGTCTTTGGGACCGAAGCGGTCATTCCAGTGGAGATAGGAGTTCCCAGTCCCCGGACGGAATTATACCACAAAGAAAGCAACTCAAACCAGCTGCGAGCCAATCTAGATCTGGTGGAAGAATTGCGAGACCAAGCACAGCTTCGCATGGCAGCATTCCGTCAGCGAGCGGCCAAGTACTACAATGCTCGGGTGCGATCCAAGATGTTCCGCTCTAGAGATCTCGTTCTGCGAAGAGCTGAAGTATCAAAGCCAACAGAGGGGGGCAAGCTGGCACCAAAATGGGAAGGACCATACGTGTCAAGGAGGTACTTCACCATGGGGCGTACAAAGTTGAAGAGCTAGACGGGAAACCGCTTCCTCGCACCTGGAACGCCGACAATTTACGCGGTATTACCAGTAGGGTGCTATCGTCATTAATTTGAATCTATTTGATAGATGAATGTTCGAAATGTTCACTTATTTTTGAATGAGTATGTTCAGCAATTAAAGACCGATTCCAGGCAATTAAAGATCGGCTCCGTGTCGGCACAAAAGACCGGCTCCGTGTCGGCAACAAAGACCGGTTCGCACCGGCAATTAAAGATCGGCTCCGCATTGGCACAAAAGACCGGCTCCGCGTCAGCACAAAAGATTGGTTCGCACCGGCAATTAAAGACCGGCTCCGCGTCGGTACAAAAGATGGCTCCGCGTCAGCACAAAAGACCAGTTCCGCACCAGCAATTAAAGACCGGCTCTGCGTCGGCACAAAAGACCGGCTCTCCATCGGCAAAAAAGACCTGCTCCGCGTCGGCAACAAAGACCGGCTCCGTGTCGGTAAACAAAGACCGGCTCCGCGTCGGCAAACAAATGACCGGCTCCGCGTCGGCACAAAAGACCGGTTCCGTACCGACAATTTAAGACCAGCTCCGCGTCGGCACAAAAGACCGGTTCCGCACCAGCAATTAAAGACCGGCTCGCGTCGGCACAAAGACCGGCTCCACGTTGGCAACAAAGACCGGCTCCGCATCGGCAACAAAGACCGGCTCTGCATCGGCAAACAAATGACCGGCTCCGCATCGGCAAAAGACTGGTTCCGCACCGGCAATTAGAGACCGGCTCCGCATCGGCACAAAAGACCGGTTCTGCACCGGCAATTAGACCGGCTCCGTGTCGGTACAAAAGATCGGTTCCGCACCAGCAATTAAAGACCGGCTCTGCGTCAGCACTAAAAACCGGCCCTGCTCGGCAACAAAGACTGGCTCCCCGTCGGCAACAAATACCGGCTCCCCGCGTCGGCACTAAAAACTGGCTTCTTGCGTCGGTAATTCATGATAATTTTTGGTGAACGATAACATTTCGTCCAACCTATCTGACGAGGCACCATTGGTTGGTGATTCACGACAGCTTACACAACTAAAGCTGATTATAACCAAGGGCACGCAATTATGGTTAAAACCTTCATTAATGGCTAAAAGGTTACAAAATTGCCGACCTGAGTCGAACTTCGAGCAATACAAAAAAAAAAAAAACTAAAACTACTAAGGGTTATTTGGGGCCGAGTCATCGTCTTCAGAGACGTCATCTGGCTTCAGCCCTTCAATGTCCTCCAGGTCGTAGAGTTCTTGATTTTTTCCTTGCAATCTTGGAAGCCAGCATTATAAGCAAATGCCATCGATTCGGCTAGCTCCTTATCAAAGGCTTGAGACTTTCTGAAAGTCTCTACGGCCTCTGCAGCTCTTTTCTCCACCTCGAAGGCTTTCTGCTCAGCTCGATGGCCTCCCTCTTGGCCTCAGTCACCGCCGCCTCCAAATCGACAATCTTGGCATCGGACTGGCGGGTGGCCTCTTTGGCTGCATCTATTTCAATGGAGGCAGAATCCAATCGAGTCTTCAAGATGCACATTTCTGATTCCACCACCTTCAGCCTCTCCTCGGCCATCCTCTGCTTTTCCTCGCCGCCTGAGCATTATCCAGCTCATTGGCTGCACGATGCTGGGCAACTTCCAGTGCGTACTCGGCCTTCTCGGCTCTCAGCCGGATGGTATCGACTTCGCCCTTTAGGGTGGCCGGGTATCCTCCAAAGCCATTTCTGCCTTTTCTGCCCTGGCTTGGAGTGATAACATCTCCTCCCGCGCTTGGTCGATAGCAGTATCACTCAGGGTCCAAAGATTCCTCATGGCGATCAGAGAGTTCAATGCCTAAAGGGAATGTCGATAGTAAAAAGCAAAATAAAACAAACGAAACAAAGAGGAAAAATGATAATGGAGCAGAGGCTCACCCAGAGATGTGCCACAGACGCCACGCGGAAGAAGGTGGCTCTCCCTTGATGCCGAAGAAACTCTTGCACCTCCACCACAGATGCTTCATCTAAGGCCCGCTCGGCCCAACGGCTGTGGTTAGCCAACAGTGATTGGAAGGAAGGGTCGACGCCCCTCCTTTCCCTTGGCATGGGGTCCACGGAGGCAGATTCCGCCTCTAACTCTGCTACATCTGCCCCTTGACTGGTGAAGGCGCTTCGGTTGTTGTCCCTATGGGGGGCAGGATAGCTGTGGGAGTCGGCCCTATTGCTGCAGGAACTTGCTCCGTCTCCATGGCTTCGGCCAGGGGTGACGGCGCTCTTGCGACCTGCTCAGGAGGATCGAGCAGATGACAGGAGGAGCTGGAACTGAAGATCTCCCTTCTATTTGGCTCCGCCCTACTCTTTCGCCGGCCTCGGCCCTTACCGTATCTATCTTGGCGGGCTCGTTGGCTTGGGCTCTGGCCGCCTCGCACATGTGCCGTTTAGCATCATCCTCCCCAGCGTCGGCCCTTCTAAGGTCGCCCTTCTTCAAAATCTTGGCACGCAGGGGCTTCACAACTCCAACCCCTTCAGCGTCGGCCCTTCCCGCGTCGGCCCTCCCCGCTTCGGTCCTCTTTGGGATTTTGGCAACGGCCCTTCTCTCGGCAAGGGACTCATTCCCCGTAGTCTTCCTTTTCCTAGTAGCCGCCTGCCTGAGCTCGCGAAGCGAGGGCGCCATCCCTATAAAGACGGAAGATGAATTAAAAAAAAAAAAAAAAGAGAAGGGGGAAAAAGAAAAAAGAAGGCGAGTAATCAATGCTCACCACTCGAAGGAATTAAACCGGCGAGACGAAGGTTTTCCTCGGCTAAAAGCTTATTGCACCGAGGGATATCGGCAGTCAGAAGCTGCCCGAATGCCATCCGATCTCTTGGAAGGATGGAGGAATCCCTATTGGCATCAATGTTGGGTATCCCCCAGCTTCCGCGCACCCCCCCCGATATCAGCAAAAAAAAATTTATCCTTCCACCTTTGACGGAGGTGGGAAGGCACAATTTGAGGATCCTATTGGACCTAGGGGTGAAGGACCACCAACCTGATTGCTTGCGGAGGGTATAAAAACTGCGGAATAAGGAGATGCTGGCCTCTATGCCTTGCAGGTGACAGAGAACCAGAAAGCCGATAATTAATGGTTCGGATCGAGTTAGGAACTAACTGAGAAGGTGTTAGAGAGTATCGGTCTAGAAGATTGAGGATGAAAGGATGGATAGGTAACCGAAGTCCGGCCTTAAAGAAGGCTCCATACAAGGCAACTCTTCCGGAACGGAAGAGGTTACCCTGTCATTGGGAGCAGGGTAGAACAAACGAAGGTCCGACGGAAAGCTATATTTGGCTTTCAGATTTACTACGTCTTGAGCAGACATAGCGGAAGCAGTCCCTTCGGGGGACTCCTTGATGACACTAGAAGGACCAGCAGCCGTCGGACGGCCCCGGACAGAAATCCGCCCGCCGGTCGGATGACTCCCGGTTAAGGGGCGACTGACTGGCGCTGTTCGGCAAGGAGCGATTAGAGGAGGGGGTAGACCACTGGCTTGGTAAGGAAGCGGAAGTTTGAGAAGGGTTGGGGGAACACCCCAGGAATCAGAAATGGAACAAGAAGGCGATGAAGCCATGGAGACTAACCTAGAAAACTAGAGCTAGAATCGAAGGACACGAGGAGAGAACGAACACGGGAGATGAACGGACGCTTGCGGACTCGAGAGGGAGCAGTAGCGTAAGTAAAGGGAGGATGGGAGGATAAGGACGATTTTTCCCTTATAACTCCATTTCAAATCACCCCACGATCGTCCGTTCTGACTACGCATCCACCTTTAAATGGAAGGCGCTTTTGCGGCCTACCAGCGCGAAAAACACGAAAAGCTCCACCAATAAAAAGGGGGCATTGGCCTTATCACAATGATGACGCTCGCCTTTTGTGACTCATTGCTCGAGGGAAATCCTCTCCAATCCCAACAACACGGACAAGCGAAATGATGGCGTAAAAATCGGCCGCCCAGAGGATATTAACACCCCTTTCATGGGATTGAGCGCTCACCCATCTCAGGGGCGGGGGGCATCTGATACGGCTGGCCGTTTCCTCTGGGCAGTATTATCTTTTGCACGATTTCGAAAATAATGATATGACAGCAAAACCCAGAGGTAGAACTCCAGCACTGGCCTCCAGCTCCAGCGCCGGCCTCTAGCTCCGGCCTCTAGCGCCGGCCTCCAGCGTCGGCCTCCAGCGCTGGACTTTGGCTCCGGCCTTTAGTGCCGGCCTCCAGCGTTGGCCTCCAGCGCTGGACTTTGGCTCCGACCTCCAGCGTCGGCCTCCAGCGTCGCCCTCCAGCGCAGGCCTCCAACGTCGGCCTCCAGCGTCGGCCTCCAGCGTCAGCGTCCCAGCTGACCTCCAGCGTCGGTATCCAGTGCTGGCCTTTGGCTCCGGCCTCCAGCGTTGGCCTCCAGTGCTTTTTCGCATGCACAATGACCAGTCTCATACAACAGATCCCGTGATTCAAGGTCTATTGCCGTGTACCTCGCTCACTGAAATCACGGGCAAGTGTTAGCTCGTTCAAGCAATTACCGCTACAAGCGGCCCTCATCCAGCAACGGCTTAACCACTTGTCGTTCGGAGAAACTTATCCCAACGAGGAAGATTCAATGGTTCCAACGGAACGAGGTAAACGGGACCCCAGACAGGTATAAAAAGGGGACCCGAGCTCAATGCGGGGGAGGCTCTGAATCTCTCTCTCTCTCTTTTAAGTTCTACTGATATACAACATTCCTGTTCTACAATCCACTGACTTGGGCGTTGAAGGGTCCCCACCGGAACCATCGGTCCGAGACTTTTTGCAGGCTCTAGAAGGAAGACGGTGACCTTTCTGCATCCTCGAAGGCCTGCGGAGATCTCAGCTCACCCGATATCATCACAAGTGATTTGGTAGCAACAAGACTGGTTCCACAACAGTGACCTCAAGCCAACACCTTAAACTCTGTTACTAGGTATCCTTAGCCATTTTGATAGATTCCGATATTAGTAACCTCTAGCTATCACCATAGACCTTGTCACTAGCATCCTCAAGCCATCCTAGTAGACCCTAATACTAGTAACCTCTAGTCATCAGCTTATGCCATATCACTAATACCGCATTATCACATCCAGGTGACTGGTCCATATGCCCATACAACAAATTATCATATCTTTAATATTCTGACATGCCAATCAAGTTTTCCAAGCCACATCATCAAAACCATGATTCATAGAACAAGATATGCCATATTCGTATATAATTTGAAATCATTCTAATCATAGAAGAAGCATAGTTATATCCATGCGTTGTCAAACATGCTGATAAAAAAAATGCTTGTAAATCCATGATGCATGCTGTAAAATGAGTAAAATTAAGCATATCAATATGAATAGATCACTACTCAAATCTTCTCAATAATATCCATCAATAATAGTCAATCAATCCACTAAATGATTACCTATAATTATAATCAATAAATAATTAATTAATCTACTAAAATTCATAACTATAAAATTACCTTTATGCCCTCCTAGCCCATATATTTAAAATTACAATTATACACCTCATACCTAGACTCCAATGGGTTTAATTAAGGTTTCATTGGATTAATGATCCTTTAATTAATTCACCCAGTCCATCTATCAGTCATTACTTGAATTTACATTAGCTTAATTAGACCAATTGCACCTTAATTAGATAACTAGTTCCCATTAATTAGTGTTTAATCTAATTAATTAGGGTTAATTAGACCAATTAGTATAACAAAAATGCACATGTTAAAATGGATATGTAGTAAAACTTTAAAAGATAAAATTAGAAATAAACATATATGAGAAATGATAAGAGTAGCCCTAATTAAAGATAAAATGAGAGAAAATCGATTAGATCCAGTTAGAAAAAATAATCTTTTAACAGTTCATGATAATGATAGAGGTAGAAGTAAACCTAAATTAAAATAAACATAAATAATTAAGAAAGATATAACTATTTATAATTTGAGTGTTGATGTAATCCTCAATAGAATAAGTAAAGAAAGTAGATTCATGTAGCCAACTATAAATAGAATAAGTGAAGAAAGTAGATTCATCAGAGTTTTATTTTTCTGAGTTTCAGGTAAACTTATTAAATACAATTTATCACTGATCTAAAATTTCTTAATCTTAATAAATTCTGAACTAACTATTATTTTAATGCAGAAAAAGTTTACGTGGGACCCTGCCAGCCATGATACCATTAGGGCAGCATGGGAGGCTCTTACGGGACGCCGATACTCCGATATGCTTCATCGTTGGAGGTCATCGGGTCAGCGTCATGCGCATGTGTTAGAGGGTATTTGGCACGAGTGGCAGCAGGCCTGGCAGTCCGATGGCTGGCGCAGGAGGTCCGCATCAGCCAGCACGAACCGCCGATCCGAGAGGGGCGGTCCTGGCATGGGTCTCTCCCACCACACTTCGGGCTCCATTTTGATTCAGGAGCACGTCGTATGGTAAGAAAATATAAATAATTTAATTACTAATTTAGTTATTTACAAATATTTGCATTAATATTTATTTTTTTATTGTTATAGTCTGAGCAGGAGGGTGGAGATCATGGTGAGTTTCGTCTATTCAGGACGACACACACCAGGAGGGACGGTTCCTGGGTCGATACGCGATCATGGGAGGTTGCGGCAAGAAATTAGCTTTATGTAGTATATGTTTAATTTCTAAATTTTATTTAAAGAAATTTATTGATTTATTTATTGTTGATTTTATAATTCAAAGACACGAGTCGAGGAGCTTCGCTTTCAGGCATCGCAGGTCGACTCCACTGATGGGGAGACGCCCATCGAACTCTCAGCAGAGGAGAGTTGATGTGTGTTTTTGGAGGCTGTTGGTGCCCAGCCGCGAGACTGCAGGGTCTATGGTCTAGGCACTAGAGCTTTTGCATATTTTTCCCATCAGGCCTCCAGCTCGCGATATTTTTGGTGATATTCCTGTCGAACGTTTAGACGACATTCGGAGATCTATTACGGAGGAGGTTCGGCAGGAGTTCGAGCACGAGTTCGAGCAGTGTATGCGAGGCCATCAGCAGGAGCTTACAGACGTGCGAGATCAGATGCGTCAGTTGCAGGATATGGTTAGCCGCCTGTCGCATGGTTCCCAGCCTCCACGTGATCGCGCGGATTCTTGATATATTTNCCTAGTTGCTAATAATGCTAATATAAATGAGATTGGTTGGTTGTGGCATCGTAGATTAGGTCATGCAAGCACACACCTTATTTCAAAATTAATAAGAATAGATTTAGTAAAAGGACTTCCATAATTAGATTTTGAAATAATAAAATCTGTGATGCATGTCAATTTGGGAAACAAACTAGAAATTCCTTCAAAATTAAAAACATTGTTTCCACTTCTAGGCTACTTGAACTACTTCACATGGATCTTTTTGGACCTACTAGAACCACAGGTCTAGGAGGAAAGAAATATGGTCTTGTATCACTACTAGAACCAGCCGCCATCATCAAGCCTTCAGAACCACGGATGACAAAAGCCGATCTCGTCAAGCGACCTTGAAACACTACCATCAAAATTGACTTTGACAATCCCTAGTGGGGGGTTCCTAGGAGATGTAGACCGTACCCCAGTGCGCTGCAGAGGCAGCAGGAGAATCCCAGAAGCTAGGGCTGTTAGAGTCCAAGGTAGACTGATGGATAGTGTACTCAGTAGAAAGGGACATGGCTGTCCTAACAATCCGATGGGGAGGGTCAACCACAGCATTAAAGATATGCCGGTTCTGAGACAACCAGACTTGATAAGCCAGATAGGTAGCTCTAGAGCTCAGCCGATCAGTATCCCTCCTCATATCCTATCGCAGAAAAGCCAGAAGGGAGGTACAAGACAGGGCACTATGTGCATTCCGCGAACTATAGCCCGCGATCTGCCAAGCCAATCTCGCTCTAGTGCAAGTGAAAATGGCATGGTCAATCGTCTCCTTCTCAACACCACATAACGGGCAAGTAGGCTGGATCTCCATGCCCCTCCTAGAGAAGATGGAGCAAGTAGGAAGACAAGCCCAAGCCACCTTCCAGATAAATAGACGAACTCGCGGGTGGATGGGGAGCCTCCAAATCTAAGATGCATCCATAGTCCGGCTGGCCTACGACCTAAAGTCCGCTATGAGATCCCTGATCGGAGCCCTAGTCAAGCAGTATCGCCTCCATAATCTAGTGTCCGAAGTGTGATCCGAAAGGAGGGGAATGGAGAGAATGCGCCGATGCAGATCAGCACCAAACAGAGTGGTTATGAGAGAAGAATGCCAGGCCCTGTGATTCTAAACAATAAGGTCAGAGACTCTGAATCCACTGGGGATATCAATACTGACAAAAGTGGGCTATCGGGCCAAAGGAATATCAGCCAACCACGTATCCCGAAGGACATCAACTGACGCTCCATCACCGATCATCCAAGAAATATGTGGAAGCACAGCTGACGCATGATGGCAAACCTCTTTCCAGAAGAAAGAGTAGCCACGGACAGACTGAGATGGAGTATGGGTGGTCCAGTCACCATATTTGGCACGCATAAACAAGCTCCATAGACAATCAGGATCTAGCAAGAATCTCATAGCATGCTTAGCAATCAGCACCTCCCTTCTCGCTATAAGGGACTGTATCCCAAGCCCCCCCTCCGAGATTGGCGTACACACAGAATCCTAAGCCACCAAGTGGAGCCCATGGCTATCCTGCCTAGAACCCCAGAGGAAATCTCTAAACCACCTCTTCATCCTCCTCAAACATGTCACCGGAATGGCTGCGTTAGAAAGGATGTAGAGAGGAAGAGCAGTGAGCACTGATCGGATGAGAGTGAGCCTAGCCATCATAGATAACCCAGTGACTTGCCACCCATCCAATCTATCATGAACACGGTGCTTCAAATCACAAAAGTCAGAGATCCGCTGCCGTCTCCCCATTATAGGAACATCCAAATAAGATAAGTGATCAGCCTGATGAACTATGCCATTACTTAAAAGTTACCTTTGATAGCAGTACCAACAGATGATGGAAAGCCTCTTTAATTAAAAATGATATTATTAGGGATCTCAATGCATTCTAGAATTATGCGCACTTCCGGTTTAGTAATAAAAAAAGTATTAGATTTGGGAGAATAGCTGAATAGCCTTCATTCCTTTCACCTATCTTTTTGAGAAACTCTATGGTAGATCTACTTGGAAGCACCTTTTATGTTCCGTGCGCACGACATGAAGTAGCAAAACAAAATAGGGAAGATCTCTTCCACTGAATTTTCATAATTTCAATAGCTTCAAAGTCTCTTATTATCCATATGACCTTCTGCATCAATAGATATTTCGATTTGGAAGCCTTATAGGTCTGGCATATAAAGTGTTAACTCATGTTACAAATTTATCAATAATGGACTAGTCAAATACCCTTTTTATAATCTAATCTGGAGAGTATTTGTCTCTAAGAAAATGAAGATATATATCCTCCCAAACAAATTACACATAGAAGGTGTTTTGGAAATTAAGGAAAGGGTGGCTGGTGACTTTTGGATGTATGCTATATAGGGTGAATCAAGAATTTGCGGATCGCTTATTTATCCAATACCCCATCTCAAAAGGGATTTAGGAATCCTTTTCTTGCTACCTTAAGTCGAGTAGACCATCTTCTAGCATAAATTATCTATGGTTTATCTAGTAAAAATAAAAAGTATCAGTAGATAGAAGGAAACATTTGGACTAGCTGATGATGTCTTTTATAAATATTTAGAATGAGAGACTTAAAAATCTTTCATAATAAGATTTCTTCATCAATTTCAATCCACTTCAAGATTATTAATGGTTTTTCTCTGTGGGGACAGCTTTGTCTTGAGAAATAGCCGAATACCCATAGAAATTTTTGCACTTCATGTTCTTCCTTTTTTTTTATATCTCATTTACAATTAACTCGGTTTGCTAATAAATTTATTGATGGGGGAAAGCTTTAATCCCCCAGAATTTTATCAACAACAACCAAAAAAAATCTTGTTGCTGCCCTGCAACCTTATACATGACCTTTTATTTTGATACCAAGGCTTATTCACTCTATTCATAATAAAAGAAAAATTCTACAAAAGTAGTAGATTTAATTAATTGTTGCTTCACACGGAACCTAGACGATTTCCATGAATTGTCAAATGACACGTGCCATGATCTAAGGCCGGCTTATGATATTTGTGTGGTTTATACTCATGTGGCCTGCAGTTGGGCATGTTGGATATCTTTCCTTGCCTTTTAACAACCTAGCTGTTCCAACTTATCGCACTCAAATCCATGATCTATTTCTCTCTTACATCCCATCCGCTTCTCAAATTCTTGTAATTAAATTAAAGTCTGCAACTTGGCACATGTCCAATGTTTTTTCCATTTTGTGAAAGGGTACTGGCAACTCATCTTTGATCTGGAAAAGCTGATCATCCCCGGGGACAAGAAAATTTCATCAAATACAGGATGGCAGGCGCGGTTCAAAAATAACTTGGCTTCCAGTTTGGCAACTTTCCTATAGTTTTTCTTGTTGATGGTGTTAGCGTTTTCTTTTATATGGTCCATGTGGATACATGATTGATTTATTATTTATTTATTTTAAATGATAATAATGATATCTGATTTTATTAGATATTTAAATTTAAGTGATAATGATGGTTTAATATAGCTAATTTCCTATTTGTTCATTTTTGGAAAGTTATCTGATAACCTCTTTTTTGATGGAAAGAGAAATTTAACGTATTATATATTGGTCCTCTCTCTCCTATATATAGTCTATTTGACCATCACAACAGATAAGGAAGAGAATTAGAAAAGATGGAGAAACTCAATCTGTCGTTAACCATACGCAGCCTCTCGTTTCTTGTCAACAAATATCAATGGATCAAGGTACGCATTCTTGGTTTATGTTTTCATGTAAAAATCATTTATTCTAAGATCTTGGCCATTATGTTTATTAAAAAAAATCCTTTAATGGATCTTACATGTGGTATCAGAGCCTTGATCGAAGAATTTGTGATTTTTCATTATGAATCTATCTTCGATTCTTATATATATTTCTTATTATGATTGATGATCAAAATAGCATAGTTCTTTTTGATCTCCACAACTTGTTCCATAAAGTCGTGGGATTCCGATAACGGATTAAAGAAGGAGAGGCTTAATTTTAGCATCTCACGAACGTGAGGCTTTCTCCCTCAACGTTTTTCTCCCTCACGAATCCCACGGAAGTCTTCACGTACGTAGAGGCTTTACGGAAAGGTGCTCGTCTATCCTTGCCTCTCTAATTTTATTCTTTATTATTATTTTTTGATCTCCTGCCCCATCAAAGCCATAAAAGAGAGAACACTAGAATTTTCCCGTGAAAGAGATTCATACACACTAATGGAAGAGGTGAGAGGTCTTGGGATGGAATTCCAATCGAGATAAAATAAAAAATAAAAAAAAACCCCGGTGGTCCTTCGATGAAGAGTCCCTCTTCACGCACGGGTGAAGAGAGACAGTGGCTCTTCATGCATTCACGCCATCTCTCTTCATCAGAATGTGATGTACGATGGCTTGGGCTCTTGGACTTCCCTTGGGCTTGTAAAGAGCATGCACGATGAAAAGGAAGGGATAGTTCTAGTATAAAAGAAAAATAAAATCAAATAGAGGGGACCTGAGAGATGTATGAGATTTTTGGTAAAGAATATCACAATAAAAAAAAAAAAATGGAGGCGCATTGATGGATCTTGGGAGCCCGCTCTCTTTACACACGGAAGCTTTTCCTCTTTTCACGTATGAAAATCACGGACAGAACGAAATCTCACGAAAGCCAAACCGTTTCTTTTCCTCTTGCTCACGGAAGTCATCCTTAATACATGAGAATTCTTGTCTTGCGTGCATGAAGAAACTCAAGGTCACGCATGAAAAGGAAGGGAGAGTTTCAATATGAAAGAAAAATAAAATAAAATAAAGAATTAAAGTGGCATGAACCTATAACCAAAAGATTTAAGGATAAACATATTGCCACTTTATCAATTTAATCCTTAATAATAAAAGGTGAAAGCAAGGTTGTCAATTTCATTTCGGATTATGTTTCGGTTTAGCTTATGAAATGAAATATTTTGGTATCGGATCGTTTCGGTGCTTCGTTTCGGAATATATATATATATAATAAAAAATTTATTTATAATTCATATTCTTTATAAATAATAATAACAACATAAAAATAAAAAGTTTAAGTTTTTAAGATTTTGAAATATATATATATATAATGAAAAATTTATTCATAATTCATATTCTTCATAAATAATAATAATATAAAAATAAAGAGTTTGAGTTTTTAAGAGATGCGATCATGGGGATAGGGTAACTAGAATTTTTTTTGTTATATATATATATATATATATTTTAAAATGGGGATAGAATAACTAGGATATTTTTTTGATATTATATATATATATATATATATATATTTAATAGTTTTGAAAGGTTAATAATTCAAATTGGTCTCCAAAATATATTTTACCGAACGGCTGAAACATACCGAAACGGCTGAAAACTGCCGAAAATGGCCGAAATATACCGAAATGCACCGAAACGGCCGAAAAATCTTCCGAAACGAAACGCAGAACTTATCTTTTCGGATAAGCTACCGAAACGAAACGTCTCGGTCGAAACGGCCGAAATGAAACGAAATTGACAACTTTGGGTGAAAGCCCATATATTTCTCCAGCAAGAAGGTTCATTTAAAATTTATGTTTTGCCATCTAATATTTATGAGATTAATGTTTTAAAAAATATTACAGTAAAATTATGGAGGTACATTTAAGTATTTTGTATTCATGCATGATATTATATTAATTAAATTTAATGTCTATATTATGTAATTTGTTAGTCACCAAAGTGGCAAAATTTGAAGGTTTATAGATATCAAATTTAATTAAATAATTTAATTACTCATAATTATATGATGCTTATAAATGAATGACATAATTGTTTAATTATTATAAGTATATTGAAGTTCATTGATTATAAATATTTAAGGATCGCCCAAAGGTTGACTAGTCATTTATAATATGGACATGATGTGGTCAATTAATATATTTGGTTAGGTATATTTAGCATATCCAAAGATAGCAAACAAATCTAATTTGAGTATATATAATTGCCAAGTATGTAAAATTAAAATTAAGCATCAATTATGTTTACTGTAGTATATTATTGTATCACCCAAAGGAGAACTTCAATATGCACTTATTGTTTAATTGATAGAGTCTGAATATTTATTTAAATATATTACTCAAAGCATTAACGTGTGAGCATATTTTATTTGTTCATGTTTCTCTTCATTCGTAAGCTATGTCTGTTCAAACATTCAATGGGCTTAATTTCTCTGAATGGCGCGAATAAGTTCAGTTTCATCTTGTGTTCTGGATCTTGATTTGGCACTCATGAATGAGAAACCCACTGCTCTTACTAGCTCTAGTAGTGCTGAACATAGGTCTTTCCATAAGACTTGGGAAAGATCAAATAGACTTAGCTTGATGTTCATGCGAATGACTGTAGCAAATAATATCAAGTCAACAATTCTTGCTACTAAAAGTGCTAAGGAATTTATGAAGTTTGTGGAAGCACGTTCCCAATCTGACTCTACTGATAAGTCACTTGCTGGAACATTGATGAGTACTTTAACCAACATTAAGTTTGATGGTTCTCGTACTATGCATGAGCATGTTGTTGAAATGACAAGCATAGCAGCGAGACTAAAGACTATGGGATTGGAAGTGAATGAGAATTTTCTTGTGCAATTCATTATCAATTCCTTGCCTCCCGAGTATGGTCCATTTCACATGAGTTATAACACTATGAAGGATAAGTGGAATGTGAATAAACTGCAAAGTATGCTCATTCAAGAGGAAGCAAGACTTAAGAAATATGGAAATCATTCTATTAATCTCATGGGTCATCAAGGATCTGGAAAGAATCAAAGAAAGATAAGAAAGAAAAGAGCAAGCAACGACCACTAAAGATAAATGGGATAAATGGGTCATCTGGTCAAATCCACAAGAAGGAACAAAAGGATGATAAGTGTCACTTTTGCAAGAAGCATGGACACTATCAAAAGATTGCCTGAAACATAAGGTATCGTTCGAAAAGAAATGTAAGCCTAGGGCTTTGTATGTTTCGAATCAAACCTAACAGAAGTTCCTTATAATACTTGGTGGATTGATACTGGTTGTACCACTTATGTTTCTAATACGATGCAGGAATTCCTTACGATCCAAACCATAAACCCAAATGAAAACTGTCTCAATAGGAAAGAGAGTCAAAGCTCCAGTTGAAGCTGTTGGAACTTATCGTTTGATTCTAGACACTGTACATCATTTAGACCTTTTCCAAACACTTTATGTCCCTTCTATTTCTCGTAATTTAGTTTCTTTATCCAAACTTGACTTAGTTGGATATTCTTTTAGATTTGAAAATGGATGTTTCAGTTTGTTTAAACACAATTATCTTATTGGTTCTGGTATTCTTTCTGATGGTTTGTATAGATTTAAGCTTGATAGTCTTTTTGCTGAGACATTGTTGACCTTGCATCATAATGTTGGTACTAAACGTGGTTTAGTAATGAACAATCAACTTACTTGTGGCATAAACGTTTGGGTCATATATCCAAAGAAAGAATTGAGAGATTAGTAAAGAATGAAATCCTTTCTGATTTAGATTTTACTGATCTTGGGATTTGTGTGGATTATATTAAGGGAAAACACACAAAACAGACAATAAAGAAAAGTGCCACAAGAAGTAAACAACTCCTTGAAATTATACACACCAATATATGTGGGCCTTTTGATGTTCCATCTTTTGGTGGAGAAAAGTATTTTATCACCTTTATTGGTGATTTTTTACGTTATGGCTATGTCTATTTGTTGCATGAAAAATCTCAATCGGTAAATGCTCTAGAAGTGTTTATCAATGAGGTTCAAAGATAACTAGATAGAAAAGTAAAAATTGTTAGGTCTGACAGAGATGGTGAATATTATGAAAAGTATGATAAATCTGGATAATACCCTGGTCCATTTGCCAAATTTCTTAAAAAGCATGGCATATGTGCTCAATACACAATGCCTGGAACACTAGAACTTTTTTGGTATTACAGAAAGGCATAATCGAACTCTAATGGACATGATTAGGAGTATGTTAAGCAATTCATCATTACCCTTATTATTGTGGATGCAAGCTTTAAAGACCATTATGTATTTGCCAAAATTCATCCATGTGACAATATATTCATATGATTGGCCAATATTTAACTCAACTCTAATACTCTATTCAAGCTTATGCTATTTGTATTATCTCATATAATGAGAATTAATTACCTAAATTTTACTCTATAATTTTATGACCATGTGATCAATGGGTGATCATCTATACTTTGATGCATTATATAAACTCATATGAACTCATAAGTGCCTTCTGCATTATAATGTGGCACGTGTCCAATGGATCAGTATCTGAACGCCTCATCAGGTAGGGTTAGTACTAGGCTCATGTGGGGGGCCATACACATGATCTGCTTTGATTTGATTGCTAGCAGTCCTATGTCTGAGCTTTCAAGACATCTATTTAAGCTTTCGAGCCATCTATTTTTATCAATTTTAGATAGTTTTTGTCTAACATATACTATATTACAACCATTTCTATAAGTATATTTGCATGCTTGTATGTGTATTGTGTACTGTTTATTTCTTTGCTTTTATTTCTGATATTGTTAAATTTTTTATCTTACTACATCTGTACTTTACTTGTCCTCACTTGCTATATCTATTATTTTCTATTCATTAAGTATGATCTCACTCCTCATAATGTTCTTTTCATAACTTACCCTTGATATGATATATGAGTTACATCTCTTTGAAGGTCCTTTTTGACGAGGATAGACTTATTATTTTACATTCTCTAGGCTCTACTAACTAGAAGGTGTTTTTGTTTGTATATATTTTAGGTTATATATAGAGCTTCACAGTTAACATATAGAAAGATCTTCATAAGTTCTTATGATCTAATCCTATGTTTGTTAATTTAGATGTGCATACATATATGTTTGTGCAAGCATTCCTTTGATATAGATATGGTTTGAATGCTTTGACATAGATATATGGTTTGAATGCTAGTATCTTAGTTTGATATTAGTTGCATATGATTATCAAGTTATTTGAGGCTTATATGGATTAAGATAAATCCCACTCATCTCATTTCTTGTGCCAATCCTGGACCCCTAGTTTAGATCATGACAGTGTCCCTTGAGCTCAATGAGAACTTTTTCTGTTGGCTTATTTGCTTAAACGAGCTAAATAAGGCATGTTTGAGGCTCAAGTACCAAGACCAAGCTACGTTCTAAGCATTGATAGGGATGCTCGGCACATTTTAGTGTTCGAAGATCCGTGGAGTAGCATCAAGGCTTTGAAGCTCTCCAAATAGTTAATAAGATTAGAGGTCCCATTGTATGGCTCAAACTGTAGCATATCATGCTTTGAAAATAATGGCTTAGTCATGATCTTCTTGGTAAATGGTGGCTTCTTAGGGAGCTTAAGCTCCTCTGTCAAGCATGCCCTCTATTTTGGTCAGCTAGCCAGAGGGCTCATCCAACCGTAATAACTGATTATGGGGCTCTTCCATGAGTCAGTTGTCATAGCGCTCACCTCTTGCTTGCTAATACAAGAGGATGTGAGTATTCTCATGAGGCACTAGATAAGATTGATTATTCCTCAAGCCACGATGAGCAATCTACTTGGTCCATTGTGAACCTCGATCTGTAACCTAACCTTAGATGATCAAGTTTTGAGCTAGATTCATTAGGCTTCATCATGATACAAAAGGATATTAAATAGATCCTAGGTGACCACAACTAGAGAGACTAGATAGGTTGGATCTCTTCCTAAGTTTTAGGAGCAAAGGAGCATTATTCATCCATTAATCTCCTCTTGAGTGACATGACTAAAGGCTTATGCTCATTCCCATTAGCATGAATCTATTGACATCTGATGTGGCTAATGTAGCCACAAGGGTAATTTCGATAAAACTAAAACATTAGTGCGCCCCGACATCTCCAAGCCCGCCGAGTCGGCCCAACCATTCCTGGTTGGCCCTTCTCGGCCCCGGCGTCGCCAAGACCGCCGAGTCGGCCCCGACCATTCCTGGTCGGCCCTTCTCGGCCCCGGCATCTCCAAGCCCGCCGAGTCGGCCCCGACCATTCCTGGTCGGCCCTTCTCGGCCCCGGCATCTCCAAGCCCGCCGAGTCGGCCCCAACCATTCCTGGTCGGCCCTTCTCGGCCCAGGCATCTCCAAGCCCGCCGAGTCGGCCCGACCATTCCTGGTCGACCCTTCTCAGCCCCGGCGTCTCCAAGCCCGCCGAGTTGGCCCCGACCATTCCTGGTCGGCCCTTCTCGGCCCCGGCGTCTCCAAGCCCACCGAGTCGGCCCCGACCATTCTTGGCCGGCCCTTCTCGGCCCTGGCGTCTCCAAGCCCGCCGAGTCGGCCCCGACCATTCCTGGTCGGCCCTTCTCGGCCCCGGCGTCTCCAAGCCCGCCGAGTCGGCCCCGACCAATCCTGGTCGGCCCTTCTCGGCCCCGGCGTCTCTAAGCCCGCCGAGTCGGCCCCGACCATTCCTGGTCGGCCCTTCTTGGTCCCGGCGTCTCTAAGCCCGCCGAGTCGGTCCCGACCATTCCTGGCTGGCCCTTCTCGGCCCTGGCGTCTCCAAGCCCGCCGAGTCGGCCCCGACCATTCCTGGTCAGTCCCTCTCGGCCCGGCGTCTCCAAGCCCATCGAGTCGGCCCCGACCATTCCTGGTCGGCCCTGCCCCGGCACGTCCTAGTCGGCGAGGCTGGTCCTGGCCACCCTGGCCGACCCAGATAAGCCTCGGCTCCCTCGGGAGAGTCGAGACTTCCCGGTTTCCTCCAAATCTGTCCCAACACGGCCCTGGAGCTCGGGACGCTACCTCTCTAACCCGCGCCGCCTGACAACACCAGATCCTACTATCCACTGGCCACACTGCTGATGGGACTGGACCAACTACCCAATAGCCCCACTGGCTGATGGGACTTAGCCCACCAACTGTCGTTTTCTTCCTTTCCGATGGGACAAGACCCACCAACCAGCGCAGATTCACGCAACTCCAAAGAACTCCGTGGACATTCCTTCTTTACGGAATCCCACGTGATCATGCCAGGGTCAACCCCTATAAAAAGGTGAATCCACTCAATAAATAGGTATGCGCGATAACCCCAAAAAAATCGCTATCCTAAGGCCCAGAGAGGAATCCCTCCTCTCCGGGAATACCTTTTTTATCTAAAAAGAGCTTATTCGAGCTCCTCTTCTGCTGTGACCTCAATTGCTAACTTGGGCATCGGAGGGTCCCACCGGAGAATCCTCTCCGGTCCTGGGACTTCTTTGCAGGCAACCTGGTAAGTAAAGGTTCGAGAATCAGTCTGTTCCGACGTTCAGGACCAGTGATTGGGCATCATCAGATTGGCGCGCCAAGTAGGGGGGTGTTGGTGTAGGACACAGCAAGTATCTCAGGGCCTCCCTGTGCTACATCTCGACAGACTCTACTCCCCCCTCTCTTCTCTCCTTGAAGCCATGGTGGTAACACGAGCTCAGGATGCTTCCATCAGCTGTCCAGCAGGGCTTCCCCCGCCAGTGAGGCAGCAGGAGGCCAACCCCCCTGCTGCCGATCCTCAGTCACCTGCCCACCACCGAACGTAGCCGTCCAAACAGCGGAGCAACTGGCGACCCTCTCCCAGCAAGTCCAAACTCTCACTGCTATGGTCCACGGGCTCCAGCAGCAGCAGTCCGTGGCCACCCAGCACCAAACCGCTCCCCCCGCCAGTCAGTAGTCGGTGAGGGGAGGTTCTCCACGGGGAGGCCAGTCGGCGGAGGCCGTCATTGCCCAGCTTCCCCTAGGAAGCCTCGCCGCGAGCCCTCCAAGGGCCACGGTCCCCTGATCGTGGCCCCGCAAATTCCCTCCTGGGCTGCGTCATCAGGAGGAGCCAAAGCGGAAGTCCCGACTCCCGTCTCCGTCTTCTTCTTCTTCTTCTTCCTCCTCCGAACCATCTTGGAGGGCCCCAACAATCAGCCGACAGGCGGAGGAGCGCCTGGAGGAGTACAACAGGCGGCTGGACGAGCTCGCTAGGAAAATCAATCATCAGCCGGAGGAAGAGTTCGACACCCGTCCTCCTTACACCCGCCGGATATTAGAGGAGCATGTCCCCTCCAGATTTTGCTTCCCCCAGGTGGACCCGTACGATGGTACGACAGATCCTCTTGACCATCTCGAGAGTTATAAAGCAATGATGCAGGTCCAAGGCGCTTCAGACGCCCTTCTCTGCAAGGCCTTTCCCGCCTCTTTGCGGAAGGCGCTCGTGCGTGGCACTCGCGCTTGTCCCCTCACAGCATCGACTCCTTCGAGAACTAGAGAAGGCCTTCCTGGCACATTTCGACGCCTGCCGATGAATTCCAAGGGTAGCGGACAACCTCTTCTCCGTGCGCCAGAAGGAGGGAGAGTCGCTGCGGGACTTTGTGTCCCGGTTCAAGGCTGCCGCCCTCGAGGTCTACCATCTCGACGCGGTAGCAATTGGCGTTGAAGCGGGGACTCCTCCCATCCCGCTTCACCTTTTCTTTGGATAAGAAGCCCCCGAGCTCTTATTCCGACCTCCTCCTCCGGGCTCAAAAGTACATCCATGCGGATGAAGCCGACTTCACCCCGAGAATCTTCAAGGAGCTCCAGCCACAAGCCCGCTCACCCTGAGCCAAGTGGGCCCCCTTGACACCGACGAGCTGACCGCCTCGCCGATCGACAATAGGCGTAGAAGCCCTGTCCCGATGAGAGCAAGCTCACACCTCTTCTCGCCCCTCGGTCTCACATTCTGATGGAGATCGAAGGCGAGCCTTACCTCAGCGCCCTCTCCCATGAAGAAAGGACCTCCCGCGACAAAAGCCGCTACTGCCGATTCCACCGAGACTATGGCCATGACACTGACAGCTGCTACAGCTTGAAGCGGGCCATCGAGGAGCTCATTCAGCGGGGCTACCTCGGCAAGTATGTTCAGAAGGCGCAGCAGCCGTGCCGGCCCTTATGGGGCCTCCACCTGTTCAGGCCCCGGTCGATAACGCCCCCACAGAGCAGACGGTCGAAATGGTGTCCTGGGGTCAGCCTCCGCATCTAAGCGGCCGAGGGGGGAGGAGGCGCCAAATAATGTAATTCCAGGGGGGGATCTGCTGTCGTAGAAAATGTAAACAATGAAGGTGTCATCGTCTCTATGACGATCGCCAAGCATCCTGTGAGGATATTAGTTGATAGTGGTAGCTCAGCTGACATCCTTACCTACGACGCTTTTGTTCGGATGGGATTATCTTTGGACTCCCTTCAGCCTGTGCGACCCCTTTGGTCGGTTTTACTGGGGACTCCATAAGGGTTGAAGGTGAAATACCTTTGCCTGTGACAGCTGGAACGCTGCCATGCCAAAGCACAGTGATCATGAAATTTCTGGTTGTGAGGGTCCCCTTGGCGTACAATGCCATTCTTGGCGTCCAGGTTTGAACCTTTTGGACACAGTTATCTCCACCCGTTTACTAGTGCAGTTCCCCACTAGTGAAGGAGTCGGAGAGATGCGCGATGAGGTCAGCCCAGTCCTGCCCTGTTATCACGCGGCATCAAGTCCTCTGGAAGCTGAACCAGCTTTTGAAGCATCCAACCCCAGAGACTCTAACAAGGGAGGGGAACCAGTTGAACACCTTTTAACCTTCCCTCTTGGAGATGACCCGGCAAGGACCGTCCGTGTCGGCGGACTCCTTCCCCCAGAAGACTGGGAGCATCTCTTAGCCTTTTGCGGGCTAATTCAGACGTTTTTCTTGGTCAGCATCTGATATGCCTGGCATTCCTCTGGAAGTGATCACCCATAAGCTCAACATTGACCCGCGGCACCGTCCAATCCGCCAAAAGAAGAGAAGCTTTGCTCCTGATCGACAAAAGGCTATTGACGAGGAAGTCAACAAGCTACTCAGTGCCGGCCACATCCGGAAGGCACACTACCCTAGTTGGCTGGCTAATGTGGTCATGGTGCGTAAGGCAAATGGGAGCTGGAGGATTTGCATAGACTTCACCGACCTCAACAAGGCGTGTCCAAAAGACAGCTTTCCCCAGCCAAGAATTGATCAGCTGGTGGATTCCACCTCGGGCACGAGCTCCTCAGCTTCATGGACGCCTTCTCAGGATATAATCAGATAATGGATCCCAGCACGAAGAGCACACCTCCTTTATGACGAAAAAAGGCATTTATTGCTACAAAGTGATGCCTTTTGGCCTCAAGAACGCGGGGGAAACTTACCAAAGATTGATGAACAGAGTGTTCCAGGACCAGCTAGGCCAGAATAAGGAAGTCTATGTAGACGACATGCTGACAAAGAGCACCCACGCCTCTGATCACGTCTCCGACTTAGAGGAGACCTTCAATAACCTCCGCCGCTTCCAAGTTAAGCTGAACCCCAAGAAGTGTGCTTTTGGGGTCACGGCAGGCAAGTTCCTAGGTTTCATGGTGACCCAGCGGGGATCGAGGCGAACCCAGAGAAGATCAGCGCCATACTCGACATGAGGCCACCATCCAGCAAGAGGAAGTGCAGCGATTAACCGGGAGGATAGCGGCTCTAAGTTTTTTCCTCTCCAAATCGGCCGAGAGATGCTTGCCTTTCTTCAAGGCCTTGCGGAAGATAAATAGCTTCGATGGACAGATGATTGCTAGAGAGCCTTCGACGGATTAAAGGCGTTTCTGTCCTCTCCACCGCTCCTATCCAAGCCAAGAGACGAGGAAAGTCTTTCCCTCTACTTAGCCGCTTCTTCGGAAGCCGTTAGTTCAGTTTTAGTGCGTCTCGACCCTGATGGAACTCAAAGGCCCGTCTATTATGTGAGCAAGGTCCTCCATGACAGAAGTCAGGTACTCCAAAACAGAGAAGGTTATCTTGCCCTGATAGTCTCTGCTCGGCGTCTCCGCCCGTATTTTCAAGCCCATCCTATTGTGGTGCTCACGGATCAGCCCCTGCGAGCCATCCTGGCTCGTCTAGATACCTCAGGCGACTCGCCAAGTGGGCCATCAAGCTGGGAGAGTTCGACCTTTCTTTCCAGGCTCGACCAGCTCTGAAGTCCCAAGTTTTGGCTGACTTCCTAGTTGAATGCACTTGGGAGAGGAGATGACTGAGGAGGTTACCAAGGAACAGCGTGAGTCCAAACCAGGCGGAGATGGAGAAACTTGGATCCTTTATGTGGACGGCGCATCAAACTCTCAAGGGAGCGGCGCCAGCCTCATTCTTGCCGGACCAGGCGGAGAGAGGACAGAATGTGCCCTGCGGTTTCTATTCGAAGCCACCAACATCAAGCTGAGTACGAGGCCCTGCTGGCCGGGTTAAGGCTAGCCCAGGAGTTTGGAATAAGGCATCTCAGAGCTTTCACGGACTCGCAACTCATCTCCGGGCAAATCAATGGGGAGTACGAGGCGCGTGACCCGTTATGACTCAGTACTTGAGCAAGGTTTGGCTCCTGACCTCCCTGCTAGCTTATTTCAATATCAGTTATATTCCACGGAGCGAAAATGCCAAGGCCGACATCCTTTCTCGTCTGGCCACCTCTGCCGACGGTATGGCAAGGGATGCTTACATTGAATATTTGGAAAGACCCAGTATAGAGGATAGCGAGGAAATCCTCCCGCTCACCCAAGAGCCCACATGGATGGATGCCTACGTTCGTTATCTCACTGATGGCACACTCCCTGATGACCATAACGAAGCCAGGCTGCTCAAGTGGAGAGCCTCCAAATTCATCCTCCTCGATGGGCGTCTATACAGAAGGTCATTCTCCTATCCCCTGCCCAAGTGTGTGGGACCTGCCGATGCCGACTACATCCTCAGAGAAATCACGAGGGCATCTGTGGAAACCATATGGGAGGCAGATCCTTAGCCCAAAAGGCCCTCCATCAGGGATACTTCTGGCTCACTATGAGGGAGGATGCGGCTAAATTAGTTCAGAAATGCGATGGTTGCCAGCGCCATGCACACATCCAACATCAACCGTCTACCCGCTGAACCCACTCTCGGCTCCATGGCCTTTCGCTCAGTGGGGAATGGACATTCTCGGGCCATTCCCCCCAGCTTCGGACAACGGAGGTTTTTGCTAGTCGCCATTGACTACTTCACCAAATGGGTCGAGGTCGAGGTGCTAGCCAAGATCACTGAAAGCAAAGTCAAAGCTTTCTTTTGGAAGTCAATCATATGCCGTTTTGGCCTGCCTCACACCCTCGTCACGGACAACGGCTGCCAATTCAACAACGAAGCATTTAAAGTCTTCTGTGATGAGCTAGGCATTCATCACCGATTCACCTCTGTCGGCCACCCCCAAACCAACGGGAGGCCGAGGTTATGAACCGCACCATCCTTAGAGGACTCAGAACCCGGTTAGACGGGTCTAAAAGTCGATGGGTGGAGGAGCTCCCCAGCGTGATATGGGCATATCACACGACCCCCAGAGCCCCGACAGGCGAGACTCCCTTCAGTCTTGCCTTTGGATCCGAAGCCGTCATTCCTGTTGAGATCGGATTACCCAGTCCACACATGGAGTCCTTCAGCGAGGAAAACAACTCTGCTGATTCGGACTAATTTGGATTTCATCGATGAGGCGCATGATCGGGCGAGGCTGTGCATGGCGACTTTTCATCAGCGAGCGGCCAAGTACTACAATGCTCGAGTTCGTCTTAAGGTTTTTTGCCGTGGAGACTTGGTTTTGAGAAAAGCTGAGGTTTCAAGGCCTACAGAGGGGGGCAAACTATCCCCCAACTAAGAGGGTCCTTATCGCGTCGCCGAGATACTCCACCGGGGGACATACAAACTAGAAGAGCTCGACGGACAACCCATTCCACGTACCTGGAATGCAACAACCTTCGCCAATATTATCAATGATGTATTCCCCTAGGGCGTAAGCAATAAAGGAGGTCCCTTCTGACGCAACAGCCTACTCTCCCTTGCATCTAAGGACCAAGTCTCTCAAAAGGAGCTCGCCGGCATCGCGGCTAACGGGACACCACTCGGCCCCAGCACGGCGGTCCCTCGAGTCGGTTAAGACCCTAGCAGCTCCGTACCCGGTCGAGTCGCCCTTCAGGCGGCACACAAACCCCTGAAGCGGTTCAAAAGGAGCTCGCCGGCATCGCGGCTAACGGGACACCACTCGGCCCCGGCACGGCGGTGCCCCCGAGTCGGTTAAGACCCTAGCAGCTCGTACCCGGTCGAGTCGCCCTTCAGGCACACAAACCCCTGAAGCGGTTTAAAAGGAGCTCGCCGGCATCGCGGCTAATGGGACACCACTCGGCCCCGGCACGGTGGTGCCCCCGAGTCGGTTAAGACCCTAACAGCTCCGTACCCGTCGAGTCGCCCTTCAGGCGGCACACAAACCCCTGAAGCGGTTCAAAAGGAGCTCGCCGGCATCGCGGCTAATGGGACACCACTCGGCCCGGCACGGCGTGCCCCCGAGTCGGTTAAGACCCTAACAGCTCCGTACCCGGTCGAGTCACCCTTCAGGCAGCACACAAACCCCTGAAGCTATTCAAAAGGAGCTCGTCGGCATCGCGGCTAACGGGACACCACTCGGCCCCGGCACGGCGGTGCCCCGAGTCGGTTAAGACCCTAGTAGCTCCGTACCCGATCAAGTCGCCCTTCAGGCGGCACATAAACCCCTAAACAGTTCAAAAGGAGCTCACCAGCATCGTGGCTAACGGGACACCACTCGGCCCGGCACGGCGGTGCCTTAGAGTCGGTTAAGACCCTAGCAGCTCCGTATCCGGTCGAGTCGCCCTTCAGGTGGCACACAAACCACTGAAGCGGTTCAAAAGGAGCTCACTGGCATCGCGGCTAACGGGACACCACTCGGCCCCGGCACGGCGATACCCCCAATTGGTTAAGACCCTAGCAGCTCCGTACCCGGTCGAGTCGCCCTTCAGGCAGCACACAAACCACTGAAGCGGTTCAAAAGGAGCTCGCCGGCATTGCAGCTAATGGGACACCACTCGGCCTCGGCACGGTGGTGCCCCAGAGTCGGTTAAGACCCTAGCAGCTCCATACCAGTCGAGTCAACCTTCAGGGGCACACAAACCCCTGAAGCGGTTCAAAAGGAGCTCGCCGGCATCGCTAATGGGACACCACTCGGCCCCGGCACGGCGGTGCCCCCGAGTCGGTTAAGACCCTAGCAGCTCCGTACCCAGTCGAGTCACCCTTCAGGTAGCACACAAACCCTGAAGCGGTTCAAAAGGAGCTCGCTGGCATCGTGGCTAACGGGACACCACTCAGCCCCGCACGGCGGTGCTCCCAAGTCGGTTAAGACCCTAGCAGCTCTGTACCCGGTTGAGTCGCCCTTCAGGCGGCACACAAACCCCTGAAGCGGTTCAAAAGGAGCTCGTCAGCATCGCGGCTAACGGACACCACTCGGCCCCGGCAAGGCGGTGCCCCCGAGTCAGTCAAGACCCTAAAAGCTCCGTACCCAATCGAGTCGCCCTTCAGGCGGCACACAAACCCCTGAAGCGGTTCAAAAGGAGCTCGCCGTCATCGCGGCTAATAGGACACCACTCGGCCCCGGCACGACGGTGCCCTCGAGTTGGTTAAGACCCTAACAGCTCCGTGCCCGGTCGAGTCGCCCTTCAGGCAGCACACAAACCCCTGAAGCGGTTCAAAAGGAGCTCGCCGGCATCGCAGCTAACGGGACACCACTCGGCCTCGGCACGGCGGAGCCCCCGAGTCGGTTAAGACCCTAACAGTCCCGTTCCCGATCGAGTCGCCCTTTAGGCGGCACACAAACCCCTGAAGTAGTTCAAAAGGAGCTCGCCGGCTTCGTGGCTAACGGGACACCACTCGGCCTCGGCACGGTGGTGCCCCCGAGTCGGTTAAGACCCTAACAGTTCTGTACCTAGTCGAGTCGCCCTTCAGGCGGCACATAAACCCCTGAAGCGGTTCAAAAGGAGCTTGCCGGCATCGCGGCTAATGGGACACCACTCGGGCCCGACATGGCGGTGCCCCCGAGTCGGTTAAGACCCTAACAGCTTCGTAGCCGATCGAGTCACCCTTCAGGCGGTACACAAACCCCTGAAGCGGTTCAAAAGGAGATCACCAACATCGTGTCTAACGGGACACTACTCGGCCCTGGCACGGCGGTGCCCCCGAGTCGGTTAAGACCCTAACAGTCCCTACCTGGTCGAGTCATCCTTCAGGCGGCACACAAACCCCTGAAGTGGTTCAAAAGGAGCTTGCCGGCATCGCAGCTACGAGACACCACTCGGCCCCGGCACGGCGGTGCCCCCGAGTCGGTTAAGACCCTAACAGTCCCATACCCGTCGAGTCACCCTTCAGGCAGCACACAAATCCCTGAAGCGGTTCAAAAGGAGCTCGTCGGCATTGCGGCTAACAGGACACCACTCGACCCCGGCACGGCGGTGCTCCCGAGTCGGTTAAGACCCTAACAGTCTCGTACCCAGTCGAGTCGCCCTTCAGGTGACACGCAAACCCCTCACAATGGAAGAATCGGCCCCAACCATCTTTGGTCAATCCGAATGCCTCCAAAATTAGGCTTGGCGTCGAGTCGCCCGAGGATCTTTCCAAGCCTTTGGAAGATTCATACGTAAACGAGCCTTCTTGCAAATAGCCTACGACAGCATGAAACATCTTAAGTGACGTTCATATGGCCAGCCTACATTCTAGAGACGCATTCGAATATTGGCTAAGTCCGGAGTCGTGGAACATTTCAGAAGATACTATATTCAACTATGACATCGTCAGCATATACGATTTGGCCACAAGAAGTAAAGCACAGTAAGGCATTTTCTCATAAAAGAAAGACCGGATGGATCAAAACACAAAGAAGTTGGGAGAAAAAGTCTTTTTTATTAACTATTAAAGAGAGGTACAAAATTGGGCCCGAGGCCGGTTATACACAATAAAGCAAAGAAAAATAACTCAAGGCTCGCCGGGGCCGGGCTTCACTCCATCCTCTTTCTCCATGGGCTCCTCGTCAGATTCCCCAGGTCGGATGTCCTCAAGTTCAGCAATATCGATCTTGAGGGCCGTGGATACTTTGACCTTGCACATCTCGAAGCCCTGAACATAAGCATCGAGGCTGGCCTTGATGAATTCCTTCTTGAACTCCGGCAAGGCCTTATGATTGGAGACGGCCTGCCCCGCCTCGGCTTTGGCCCGCTGTGCTCTGGCCTCGGCCTCCCAGGCCTTGCTCTCGGCCTCTTCGATGCAGGCACTGGCCTCATCAGCACAGGCCACCGCCCCAGCCTTCTCCGAGCCCGCCTCTGCTGCTGCCTTCTCCGCGGCGGCCGCCCTCTCTGCCGCAATTCGAGTCTCCTCCTCGGTGCGTTGATGCCGCCGAGTCAACTCCTCATCTGCGCCGTGGCGCCCTTCAATCTCTCTAAGGCCAACTCCATTTTGGCCTCGGCTGCAGAGGCCCGGTCGCTCTCGGCTTTAGCCCGGCTCTCCATCTCCCTCAGGCGACCGGCCCAGCTCTCCTCACGGGCCGAGGTTTCTTGATGAAGATGAGCAAGGCTTTCGGCCTGCGCCATGCTCTCCTTCTTATATCTATCGGCCCACGCCAAGGCCTTGGTTATGGCGTTGGAAGAATGGGTCAGCGCCTCGCGGAGGCCCAATGCTCCATTGACCAGCTATAGCAGAGGAAGCATGTCAGCTACGAGAAGAAGAAGAAATATGGAAAAAATAAGATGTATTCAAATTTACCTGGACAACAGAGACCATGACCATATCTAGGAGTGCGGAGTGACTCATTCCCTGCGTCTCCTCTTCAAACTTGGCAACTCAGACTCCCGACAGGAGGCGGAAGACCTGCGCGGCGTCCGCCATTGTGCCGGCCACAGGAACCAGCCTCGTCTGCCCCACCTGCGGGCCTTTGGCTTGGGGGTGGGCTGGGCGCCGGGCCGATTGGTCGGATGAGCTCCCCGACTCACCCCTTTGCTTCTCGGTCGCCTCCGGCCCGTTCCAAGCCTCCTTGGCGACCCGCTCCCCTAGCTGGCGGTTGGGGGAGCATGTTGGGGAGATTGTTGAGAAATTATTGCTCCAATCTTATTGATTTTGATGATTACCAAAAGCCATGAGTATATTAAAAGATGTAATGAGTTTATTTACATGAGCAATGAATTTATTTAGAACAATGAATGAGAATGTTAAAGTATAACTTTAATCAATTTGAAAGTAACTTCAAGCTCCATGTTTAAGCTTTCAAAAAGAAATTTTATACTTCATATTTAATCAATGAGTTTTTGGAACATTTCTTGAATTGATTCCTAATGTCAATTTTATTATATTCAAGTCAAAAAATGATTTAAAATGAATCTGGAACGAATTTAAGTCAATCAGAAAATTCTCTGATTTTTGATACGTTCCGGAGCCGACTCTAGAGTTTCAGAGTCGACTCCACTCAGATAGAATGACTGTCTCTCGAGTCGACCCCTGTGATTTCGAGTCGACCCCCGATTCTGTCGAGCCGACTCCATGACTGTGTGAGTCGACTCCGCTCAGACACCAGAGGTGTTTTTCTGAGCACTTCGCGAGTCGACCCCAACTTTTCATGAGTCGACCCCCGACTGTCAGGAGTCGACACTTTATTTTGATGAGTCGACCCTTTGACTTTCTGAGTATTTCTATTTTTGGTATCACGACTTCGAGCCGACTCGCGGAAAGCAGGAGTCGACTCCAGCAAATCTGGGCGAGATTTTTCGAATGCCAACTCAGCGTCAACGGTAAGATTTTTTAATTAACGGCTATTTTCTTTGTTTCTAACGGCTATATTTTTGCAGAATCTATAAATAGAGAAGCCGTTTTCAAATCTTCAAATTCAAATTTCAAAATAGAGTGAAAGAAAAGAAATCAAAGGAAAAAGAAAGCTTTCTTTGCAGAAAAAAAAATCAGAGTTCCCAAGCCAAGACTCAGCTCAACAATCCAAGGAAATCAGAAGAAAATCAAGAGCTATCCACTCAAGTGATTTCAGAAGAAAAGAGGAGAAATCCTCTCAGTCCGTGAAGAATCCGCTGAGGCGATTCTACACTTCAAAGCTGAGTTGAGGAAAAGAAGAAAAGCTCAAAGCCAACCAACTGCAAATCAGGCTTTTCTAAACTTTATTCTTATTTGTTTATCTGCTCATTGAGGAGCTTTGTAACTGAAAAACAATACTTTTTCTTTGTGTCTAGTTCAATCTGGGGGATTGAACTAGTGGAGGTAGTCTTACCTCGGTACAAGCTTGGTAAAGCTTGTGTTAGGGTTTTTGTGCTGGTGAGCCCTTGAAAACCAGCTGGGTTCGTTGTGATCCCGGAAAAACAACAAGTTTGAGTTGTGAGCTTGTAAAACAACTCTGCTGTAATCAAGGAAGATTATAGTGTGGACCCAAGTGAATCTTGGGAGTGGACGTAGGTGTTGGATACACCGAACCACTATAAAATCTTTGTGTTTGCCGTGCTTTCATTGACTCTTTCTCTATCTCTGTTTTATTCACTGCACTTTGTATTTACATTGCATTTGCCTTCATTCTTCTTAAGCAAACATTTTAAAAGGCTAATTTTTAAAGAACCCAATTCACCCCCCCCTCTTGGGTTGTCATCTGGGCCAACAATTGGTATCAGAGCAAGTGCTCATTAGATTTTGATCACACGATCAAGAGCTAAAGATCCAAATGGCAACACAAGTTGGATCATTTGCTGAAGGTCATTCTACGAATAGACCTCCACTGTTTAATGGTTCAAATTATTCATATTGGAAAGCTAGAATGAGGATATTCATTCAAGCTTCTGATTATGAATTATGGGGTGTTATAATAATGGACCTAGTACACCCACACATGTTATTGATGGCACTATTGTTCCTAAGCCCGAAAGGGACTGGAATGATAATGATAGGAAATGGCACAGCTAAATGCTAAAGCCATGAATGTTTATATTGCTCCTTAGATGCTAATGAATTCAATAGAATCTCCACATGTAATTCCGCAAAGGAGATTTGGGATAGATTAGAGGTTACCCATGAGGGTACCAACCAAGTAAAAGAATCTAAAATTAATATTCTTGTTCATAAATATGAATTATTTAGCATGGAACAATCTGAAACCATTGCATGCATGTTCACTAGATTTACAGATATTGTAAATGGTTTGAAAAGTCTTGGAACATATACTAACTCTGAACTTGTTCGAAAAATTCTTAGGTCATTACCAAGATCATGGGAAGCAAAAATGACAGCAATCCAAGAAGCCAAAGACCTCAACATCCTACCTTAGAGGAGCTTCTAGGATCGCTATGACCATGAGCTGACAATGAAACAACATGTAGAGGATGAGTCAAGAAAGAAGAAAAGCCCTCAAAGCTGCAAAAGAAGAGCAGCAGTGATGATGATGATGATGATGAGAGCCCTCTCTTAGCAAGAAATTTAAAAGATTTATGAGGAGAAAGAAACCCTTCCACAAGAAGAAATTTGGAGCAAAAATGGGAAAAAGAAAAGGATAAGAAAAAGGACAAGGACAAAGAGAAAGACCCCTTAGTATGCTATGAGTGTAATAAACCGGGGCACTTTAGGAATGAATGTCCTAAATTAAGAAAGCCTACAAAAAAAAAAGAAGGCTTATGTGGCGACTTGGAGTGACAGTGAAGATCTTCTTCCGAAGAAGAAGAACAAAAGGAAGTCGCAAATGTATGCTTCATGGCGGACGACAACGATGAGGTAAGTTCCGAAACCCTTGCGATGAATTTGCTTTTGATGAAATGTTTGATGCTTTTAATGAACTTGATGATTGATTTCAAGGTTTTGAAAAAGAAACACAAATTTTGAAAATGAAAACTTAAATTTAATTAAAGAGAAAAATGAATTAAATCTTAAAGATGTAATGAAAAGAATGACATAAGATTGATTTAAATCTGAAAATGAAAATCTAATTAAAGAAAAAGAATCAATCTCTAATGAAAATGATTTTCTAAAGAAAGAGGTTGAAAAACATAAAGACATAGTTGAAAGTTTACTTAAGCTCAACTAAACTAGACATGTTTTAAATAGTCAAAAAGCAGTTTTTGACAAAGCGGATTAGGGTATAACACTTTAAGAAAACAAAAATCATTGAAAAATATTTTTGTGCGTGCTGGCCAAAGTAATTTACATGCTTTAAATGTAATCAAAAAGGACATAAATCTTATGAATGTAAAATTCTAAAATAATAAAAATTAAATTAAAGGAAAGAAAATATGGGTTCCGAAAGGAACAATTTTATTGCTACTAACCATGAAGGACCCAAGAAAGCTTGGGTACCTAAACATAAAGTTTGATTATGTTGCAGGAATGTCTTGTGGCCAAGAGATCAAAGAGAAAGTGGTACCTTGATAGTGGCTGCTCAAGACATATGACGGGTGACAAAGAAGAATTCATCACCCTTGAAGAAAAGAAAGGAGGAGTTGTTACATTTGGCGACAATGGCAAAGGCCAAATCTTGGGTTTGGTAACATTCAAATAACTCCTCACATTTATTGATAATGTACTTTATGTTGATGGTTTAAAGCATAATTAATTAGTATAAGCCAATTATGTGACAAAGGTTTTAAAGTTTCATTTGAATCTTCTATATGCACTGTAGCTAATCCCATTGATAATAGCATTGTTTTATTGGAAATAGAAATGGCAATGTATACTTGATTGATTAGACAAATTGTCTACTAATAATCATTGCTTAGTTGCTAATAATGCTAATATGAATGAGATTGGTTGGTTGTGGCATCGAAGATTAGGTCATGCAAGCACACACCTTATTTCAAAACTAATTAAAATGGATTTAGTTAAAGGTTTACCTAAACTAGATTTTGAAAATAACAAAATATGTGATGCATGTCAGTTTGGAAAACAAACTAGAAGTTCTTTCAAATCTAAAAATGTTGTTTCAACTTCTAGGCCATTAGAGCTACTTCACATGGACCTTTTTGGACCAACTAGAACCACAAGTCTAGGAGGAAAGAAATATGGTCTGTGATTGTAGATGATTACTCTAGATTCACTTGGGTAATGTTTTTAGCTCACAAAGATGAGACTTTCTCGATATTTCTGAAATTCTTCAAGAAAGTAACAAATGAGAAAAACACTACCATAGTGTCTCTAAGAAGTGATCATGGAACTGAATTTGAAAATCACTTATTTGAAAGTTTTTGCAATGAAAATGGTATTAATCATAATTTTTCTGCACCTAGGACCCACAACAAAATGGTGTAGTTGAAAGGAAAAATAGGACTCTAGAAGACATGGCCCTACCATGCTATGCGAATGTAACCTCCAAAGTACTTTTGGGCGGAAGCTATCACACTACAGGAATTTAAAATATTGCGACGCCAAAATGCGTCGCTATTGCGTCGCTATACCATGTTTAGCGACGCAATAGCGACGCAATGATGGCGTCGCTCAACTCCCCGTCGCAATACTCTTTTGTCGCAATTGCGTCGCAATATTGCGACGCAATTGCGACGCTCTGCGACGCATAAAAATGCGTCGCAATAAAAATTAAATTTATAAAAAAATTAATTATTAAATATTGCGACGCATTTATTGCGTCGCAATATTTAATAATTAATTTTTAAAAATTAAAAATTTATTAATAAATATTGCGACGCACCAAATTGCGTCGCAATATTTAAAATTAATTTTTAAAACAGAAAAATTTTTTATTAAATATTGCGACGCAAATAAATGCGTCGCAATATTTAATAATATTTTTTCTGTTTTAAAAATTAATTTTAAATATTGCGACGCAATTAGGTGCGTCGCAATATTTATTAATAAATTTTTAAAAATTAATTTTAAATATTGCGACGCAATAAATTGCGTCGCAATATTTAATTAATTTTTTTTTATAAATTTAATTTTTATTATTGCGACGCATTTTTATGCGTCGCAGAGCGTCGAAAATTTTTTTTTAAAAAATATTTAAATGATTAAAAATTAAAACGATTAATAAAATTTCGTTAAATCTAAATATTGATACAAACATTTTTCACTCAATCCAAACAATAATAAATTTCAAAAAATAATTTATATATTAAAATTTAAAAGTTTTTACAACATAAAAAAAAAATACATCAAGAATCTGAATGATCACGTGAAGGCTGTGGAGGCTGTGGAGGCTGAAGACTCTGCGACAAGCGTCTAACCATATCCCGCAAATAGTGCATCTCATCTCGCATGTCAGCAACCTCCTGATCCCGGCCTCGCATGATCCTGCATGTCAGCAACCTCCTGATCCGGCTTCGCATACGATCCTCAAAATCCTGCTCGTAATCCTGGCGAAGCTCCTCTGCAATAGATCTGCGAAGCTCCTCTAAACGCTCGGGAGGAAGATCAACAGGAACTCGCGAGCTGGAGGCCTGATGGGGAAAAAATGTAGAAGCTCTAGTGCCCATACCATAGACCCTGCGGTCTCGTGGCTGGGCACCAACAGCCTCCAAAAACACACGTCGACTCTCATCTGCTGAGAGTTCGACGGGCGTCTCCCCATCAGTAGAGTCGACCTGTGATGCCTGGGATCGAAGCTCGTCGACTCGTGCCTTGAAATTATGAAATCAATAATAAATGAGTTAATAAATTTCTAGAAATAAAATTTTAAAAATTAAACAGATACTACATAAATCTAATTTCTTACCGCAACCTCCCGTGATCGCGTATCGACCCAGGAGCCGTCCCTCCTGGTGTGTGTCGCCCTGAATAGACGAAACTCACCAGGATCTCCGCCCTCCTGCTCAGTCTATAATAATAAAAAAATAATATTAATAAAAATATTTGTAAAGAACTAAAATAGTAATAAAAATATTATGTTTTCTTACCATACGCCGTCTGTGCTCCTGAATCGAAATGGAGCCCGATGTATGACAGGAGAGACCCGTGCCACGACCGCCCTTCTCAGATCGGCGGTTCGTGCTGGCTGATGCGGACCTCCTGCGCCAGCCATCGGACTCCCAGGCCTGCTGCCACTCGTGCCAAATACCCTCTGGCACGTGCGCAGGACGCTGACCCGACGACCTCCAACGATGAAGCATGTCGGAGTATCGGCGTCGCGTCAGAGCCTCCCATGCTGCCCTAATGGCATCATGGGTGGCAGGATCCCACGTAAATTTTTTCTGCATTAAAATAAACAGTTAGTTTCTGAATTTATTAACTTTAAAGAATTATATATCACTGCTAAATTGTATTTAATAAGTTTACCTGAAACTCGGAAAAATAAAACTCCCTCGTGGCCGGCGATACGTGGCGCCAATCGTAGCCACTGGGATCTGCACGCCTCTGAAAAACGGCGCTGATGTGGCTGGAGACATGATGCTGCTCAATGAATCTGTTAAAAAAATGCAAGTTTATAAGTTAATGACTTAAAAACATTAACAAATATTTGTAATTAATATATACTTACATCCCCTGAGCATCAAGTCGAAGTAAAGTGCGGCCGAAGGCGGAAGAACTCTCGGAGGTCTGTGCCGATCGGGTAGATGGTAATACTGGTGCAGAGGTCGAAGGCTGCGCCTCTGCTGGAGATCCAAACTCTCCATCGCCGACGCTCATGTGATCTGATGTCGAAGGATCCAAACTACGTCTCTGCTCACCCAATCTATCGTCGGTAGATCTACCTCTGCCCCTCATACTGAAAATACTAAGGATTCACACAATTAAATTACGATTAATGATTGACTATGTACGAATTTAACACTTATAAAAAAAAGTTAAATTTTAAAAAACCTTTATGTTTAATCGTTGTCATTTGTTTCGTGAAATGTTGGTTCAACATCCGATGCCGTATCGGATTGCGAATCAGTTTCATTATCGGAAGGAAACCGAACATTTGCATCCGCAATTTCTTGGACATCACCACTTGGATCGATAAGTGATGTTTCAGGAGCTCTTGTGTCGTCCTCAATTGCATGCAGTTCCATCTCATCCTCTTGAAATGCAGGGCACTCGGCGGATTGACTTGATGAACTCTCCTCTAATACGATTGTTGAACGTGGGACGATTTTAGAAACGGCCCACCAATCTCGCTTGTCGTTGCGCAAACTTGGATATCCGCAGTAAAAGACTTGCTGAGCTTGGGATGCAAGGATGAATGGGTCATATTTCTGTAATCTTCGTCGATGGTTCACTTCAACCAAATTATAGTCGTTATGAACCCTTTTGCCCACAGGAATTATCGG